>CAEFZY010074079.1:0-19852 GCA_903066815.1 Brachyrhaphis roseni
AAGGGTGTCCATGTGTGCACTTGGCACCAGGACACCCTAGGCCGCAGTTCGATGATCGACTTTGTCATCGTTTCATCAGATCTACAGTCGAATGTCTTGGACACTCGGGTGAAGAGAGGTGCGGAGCTGTCCACTGACCACTACCTGGTGGTGAGTTGGCTCCGGTGGTGGGGGAGGATGCCGGTCAGACCTGGCCTTGAGTGATTTTTGGTGGTGTTGTTGTCAGTTGCTATGGGTCTGCGCATAGCTGCACTGATACAGAGAGCGAGAAATAAGTGGTTTTGAGTTGTACATTTACGGCTTTTCCCTTTGCTGTGGAGCACAGCAAGAAATTAATAATATCTACATGTCCAAGTTTGATTGAGTTAACGCAGTTATTCTATGGCGGCAGCCCGGCTAAGCATGGTATGTAAAGGAATTGTCTTTTTGCCCTCCAGCGTTGTTCGCATGTGCGAAATGTCCTTATGTAAACAATAACATGCAGGGGGTCAGATTTGTAAATCTGATTATGATCAAGTCAGTGCCTCACCGGCTATGAACCTCACCGCATGTCACTGCACAGCACATAACCCTGGACACACAGCTAACCCATTATAAAAACATGGTGGCAGATACAGCGCCATCTGGGGCGGGGAATGCTTTTTCTTAGCGGGGACAGAGAAATGTCTAGAGTTGATAACAGTGTAGATGGAGCTACAACTGGGCAACTGGAGTAGCCTAAAACAGCAAAACACTTCAGATTGGTTTAGCAAGATAGCAAAAGCCTGAATGGTTTAGTTCATTTATCGCATCGTTTATCATTTATCGCAATAAATTTCTCAGAATATTTTATTTATTGTTGTCATGATAAATTCTAATTAGTGATGTTTAAAAATCTCAAAAATGGTCAGGATTCAGTTTTTACAAAGTGATAAATAGCTTTATCATAACTTATTGTTCTCAAAATAGTACCTCAAATTATCGTGATGAAACTTTCACAATAAAGTCCATATTGCGCACCCCTTGGTTAAATCAAAGAATATCTACTCCTCAGAGCTGTCCAATGTCTGGACTTAAGTCCAACTAAGAATATGTGGTAAAACAGGAATATTGCTGTTCTATTTAATCCACCTATATTTGAGTTATTTTTTAAAATGGGTGACAATTTCAATTTCTAGTGTACAAAGGTGATTAATTTTCCAAAACACAAACAGCTTCAATTGCAGTGAAAGGTTGGAAAACTGAGCATTGGCAGAAGGCTGAAATACACATTATTTTTAGTTGTTTTTTTGCCTTTTTTATTTACTTGCCACACATGTATTACTTTCCTTCTACTTCATGTAGGATCTGCAATTGTCACAAAATTTAAAATAAAACTTCAGTGAGTTTGAATACTTTTCCAAAGCATTCTAAATGTGCTGTTCACTATATAATACAAAACCCAACAGGTGTTTTTATAGCATGTAATTATTGCCAGTAGATGTAATACATTACTGTTTACTATAACACTATGTTTCGACCACTGTTTTTTCCCTGATTGTTTTTTTTCTCGTCCTTGTATTTTCTTGACTTCTCCCAGCTGCAGCTGCGACACAAACAAAGAGGAAAGAAAGAAAAAAAACTAATCAGTTGAGGTTCCGTTTTAGTGTGGAGGAAAAAAAATAGTTTATTTCAATTAGGTGGCGTAAAATCTCAGCGGTTCCCATCTGAATCGTGACTGGTGTGTTTCTTTGCGATTGCTGATAAAATGGAAATCCCTTACGAGCTCTGTCTGCTGCTGCGAAGGGTGTGTGGGGGTGAGGAGGGTTGATGGGGAAGTCGAGAAGGTGAGCGGCATGGAGAGGTGGAGGAGGAGGAAGAGGAGGGTGGGGGTCTCCTAGCATCCCTCAGCTGCACGCGCTCGAAGCTCAGATGAACGCGGCAGTTTGCACGTTCACTTTATTTACTGTCGGTCCAACTCTGACTTCACGGAAACGTTGAACGAAACGACGATATGGAGAAAGGTATCTATGTAATTTTTTTTTATTACAGTTTTGCCTGTTTGGATGTATTGTTTTGTTCGTGTTCTATAATCGTGTTTTATTCCACAACGTCTGTAAAACAGTAAATCACAGGCGCTACCTTGGTTTATCGAGCATCTCAGAAGTATTATTTTCGCAGTTAATGTTTTCATGCGCCTCTATATTTTCTTTTTTTTTTCTTTTATCAACAAGTGGCGTATTTTTTTTCTTTCTTTATTAAACCGGTTGTGAGATATTGAGAGTTTTGTTTCTGCTATCAAGTGTTTAACCTCGTTTAACCAGGCAGTAAAGATATACTCTCACCGACCACTTCATTAGAAACAGCTGTTAAAGCAGTGAATCAATAATGTCTGATGTCAGCAACTCGTTTAGGTTCTAGATATGTGGAAGAATCGCTCAAGTTTAAACCAAGCATCAGAATAAGGGGGAAAAATGGGATTTAAATGACATTGAAGGATCAATGTCAGACAGATTTCAGAAACTTATAGATGTCTCTTACAGTGGATAGAAAATAGTTTAACATATCCAGTGAGCAGCAGTTGTGTGGAATAAAAAGCCATGTTATGTGTCAGAGGGGACTGGTTTTTGAGGCTACAGTTTAGTAAGGCTATCAGAAATGTGAGAGCAACAGATTGGAAAACGGCTGCCAGAGCTGATGGGTCTCAGTTTCTGCTGTAACATTCAGATTGTATGGTCAAAATTTGGCATAAACAACATTAACGACTGTAACTATTTCTCTCGTATTCTCGTAATGTATTTTATCAACATTTAAGGCTGGTGGAGGAGGTGTAATGGTGTGGGAGATGTTTTTTGTACTCCATCGGGCTACTTAGTGCAAAACGCCTACCTGAGTAGTGCTCATGTCCATCCTTTCATAAACACAGTGTACACATCTTCTGATGGACCTTGTCAGAGACTTTAAACCTTCTCAAACTTATTTATGGAATATGACAGTCAGTTTATTGCTTTCCAACAATCACCAGACGTCAGTACAACATAATAGAGCACCTTTTGGAATGTGGTGGAACATTACAGATGTGCATCTGACAAATTTCGGTAACTACGTGATGCTCTCATCCCAATAGTGGACTAGAATGCCAGAGGAAAATTTCAGACATTTTTTTAAATCTATGGAATGAATTATGAAGGCAGATCTGAAGGTCAAAGGTAATCAAGGTGCACCTAACCAAGTGGACAGTGAGTGTATATAATCGGGTAATCACTCAGACGTTCATGACTGTTCAATTAATCTTGAAAGGCCACAACATGATTCCTTTAGGGATATTAAAGTGCAACATAACAAGCTAACCCTTCCCTTAGAGTTTCTATTTCTCTAATATTTGCATTTTTACTTGCTAATAGTAATGTTAAATCATGCACAGCCTTTCATAATCTCGTATACACGTCATTTGCATGGTGTTATAACCAAAATGCTCTGCGCTGTAGTCTGCATTCACATGTGCATTAGAACCACACAAGAGTTCCCTTCAACCAAACCCAGACCAAGGTTTGTAGGCGGACCAGAGTTCAATTGCGCATTCACACCTCTGCAAACAAACTGGATTTTCTAGGCAGATGAACTGGAGTTGTTTTAAAGCAGAGCTGGTGTGAAGGCTTCCTAAAAAGTGAAACTGACAGATATTGTGATGAGTTAGAAAGAGGGAGGTTGGGTTGATTAAATCGAACGGAGGCAAGTGGGAACAGAGTGTCAAGATGAAAAAATGAGTTAACCTACAAAAAAGGAGATTAGATAGAAAAACAGGATAGAGGAAGAAGAGCAGACCAGTCTTGGGACCACTTTCAGCCATTTGAGTCCTCAATTGACTGAGTAGATCATTTCTCACTCTGTGTGGTCTTCAGGTATTTTTTCTAACCAGGTAAGAAATCACAGATGAAATGTCACCAGTTCAGCTGTGTATCCACGGTGATTTGGATCATAAATTTCTCACTCCAAACTCTCTTCTCTGGCCACCTTGTACTGCACTCTGGTGTAGGGCTGTTGTAAACCAATATTTTAGTAATTGAGTAATCTATCGATTATTCTTACGATTAATCGAGTAATCGGATAAAAAAATTTATAAAATAAAATATCTGGCATAACACCGGGGTTACTATCAGATATCAATATCAGTCCAGTTTTTCATTTTTGAGCGTCCTTAACAATAACTTTTTTGTAGTTTAGAAAACTAACTTGTAACAATAATAGCTCACTTTCCAAGTGAACCTGAAAAAAAGTTATACAAAAATCTGAAATTATATTCAATTTAATAATAAAGAAGCAGGCTCACAAATACGCTTATAAAAAATGTCTGTGCTCCAGCTTTTAGTTTATGTATTCATCTTCAGTCAGTTTAATAGATGAATTTTCACCTTGGGTTTGAGAATACGGGAAATGTTATCTGGAGTGGGGGGGCAGGCGAACAAACAAACGACCGAAGACATAAGTCGCGGGGGGGGAAGACTAACGAACAAACCTAATGTAGGGGATGTGGGGGGGAAGACATGACCGGTAGAGTAGGGGACAAACGTAAGAACTGGGGGGGGCAATACGGGATATTTACGGCACCTTCGGTCGTCTCAGAAACTCATCTACCAGCCATGTACCGCCACGATGATTTCCGCCTCCCGTTTGTTGAGACCGGGATGATATAAAATTTATTGTGCGGTTCATCCGTAAAGCTACTTTTACACTTTAACCATCAACTACTCAGGCGCCCGCCGTGTACAGTCTATCTGCTCTTCCCACCGTTCACTTTGAACCAGCAGCTCCCGGAGGAGAAAAGCTGCCGTACTCCAGGCATCACGCCAGTCATCTTAAGGAGGCTTATTGGTCCCCCAAAAATGATGAAAACCTGGGCATTACCTTCAATCAATAAAATTTTCACGAGCCGAACTTGAAAATAGACGTTATGCCGTTAACACTTAGCATTTGTCAACAACTCAGAGGCGGAAGTCAGAGCTCCACGCAAAGCAAATAATGTTCCGGCTGGAACACGGTGCTAAATAATAAAACATAAATTAACGAAGCTTCGAGGCAAGTAAATTATCCTCGAGGAATTAGAATCATTAGAGGAATCGCTTCAGCCCTACTCTGGTGACCAGTGATGTCGGTAACGCATTACCGACCACTTTTTTCCGTAACAAGTAATCTAACGCTTTGCTATTTCAAATCCAGTAGGCAGACTTCAGTTACTTATCGAAATCACTTTGCGTTACAATTTTACTTTGTAATTTAATTTTATTTCCTCTTTGCGTCTTGGGGAGTAACTGCCGTTTCTATGAGACAGTATCAACAGCGACAGAAACGTAAACAATGGAAGGAGGAGGGAGATGCGCATTTTGTTGCTGATAAAACAGGAACTATTTTGAGTTTCGCTCGCCAAGTCTGATTATTATAAGCAGCTTTGGGCTTGTTTTTTTTCTTTTTTTTTTTCTAAAGTCGCTTGCAGATTTAATGAGTCGCGGGTTGCGGTTTTTGGCCTTGTAAATAAGCAACTGTATGTCAGAATTTGTCTGACATCAGTTTTAGTTAGACTCTACTTGTCCATCATTTCCCGGCTGATCCGTCCCGCTGTCTTTGTTAATGTCAAGTTAATATATTACCTGTGAATGACGTGGAGCTCCGCGTTGCACTTCAACAAACTGCAAACATCGAGATTAATATGAACAGCACAATAAACGTGAAAGCAGCCACGAATGAACGAGTCCGTAAAGTTGTGCAACTAAAAGCCATTATAATTAATATTAAGATAAGTGTCACAAATATGTGCAGCCATCTAAGTTGTGGAGCCGCTGGAGGAGCTCCGAGCTGCGCTCTGACAGCAAACGCAGGGCCGTAACGCAGAACCTGGACGATGAGGCTGAGGGAGGGGAGGACTAAAATTCTGTTTATACTTTTCCAGACAATTCTGGAACACACAAAGACACGCACAAATTACTAAAGCTTTTTTGTACGGTTGTAACCATTAAACAATCTCCCCTTCAGTTCAACCATATAAGTGGAGATACATTGTTCATGTTACAATTATAAAATAACTTGCAATTAAGTTTTGGCAAAGATCAATGTAATTTTTACAGGTGGTGGAGCGTTGTTGTTAGCAGCTGCTGAAAGTAACTAAAAAAGTTACTTTTAATGTAACTTAGTTACTTTCCAAATCAAGTAATCAGTAATCTAACTAAGTTACCTTTTCTAGGAGTAATCAGTAATCTGATTAAAGTTACTTTTTCAAAGTACTGCTGGTGACAAATTAAGGAGACTAATGGGAAATCAGTGGTCTGAGAGGACGCGTCAGCCAGGTTCAAAAATAAAGGAGAAAAAGAGCTAAATAAAAGAGGTTAGGAGCAAAAGGTAAGAGGGAAGAGAAACAAAAAATGCCTTGGCTCTCACTTTGATTTTTAAACTGTTAAATGAAGCTGGAATGAAACGGAAAACAAATAATCTCTGGTGACCTTTTTTCTCCCAGTCTCTTTGACTGTCGTCAGCCGTAGCTGTGGGTAGATACAGAAGCTTTTTATTTAATTGCTCAATGTCCACTTAGTAGCTTTTAAAGCTTTTTAGCCATTTTTTTCATCTAGTCAATTTGGCACAAATTTGTATAGATGCATGTGTGCAGAACATTGTGTGGGAAGGCCAAAATAATTGTTACAGTTGTAGAATTGAACAGACAGTTTATGTATCCTTTTCTCTCATGTGCTGTGGTAAAACATATCAAATGCATATTGAGAGTTCTACTGTTTTTTTTTTCCTCCAGTTTTTGAACAACGAACCACCCTTCGGTGACGGTGTTTACCGTTTCCACCTCGAGATCAGCATGAAGATCTAGTGGGAGTATTGATCAGATTGTGGCAGATCCATGAGCCGCTGTCAGTCTTTGTAATGAAAAATGTGAAGGCGGCTGCATGGCTGTAATGAAACTGGATCCAAACACTGCAAATCCGGTAAAGGGATTGCAACAAATGCGGTAGACTTCCCTGGGGAATAAGACTGATAAGGACTGACTGATACACCTGTTAGCTGATGTTGTCTCTTTCGTAGCCTACTTGCTTTTTCGTTCTTGGATGTAACGTCTTCAAACTTGCTTGCTTTGTCTTCTTGCGGCTACAAAATCCGCCTCACATGGTAAACTATTTTTCTTAGCCCTGGAATAGACATGAACTGCAGTGATTATGTAAACTTTTTGTGCTGCATTTTCTGTGAACGCAACAACCTTTGCAGTGCCTCGTAAAAGTCGGTATGTTTGAGAAACATGACCCCACTTCTCACTGTTTGTTCTGCCAAACGGAACTCAGTTTCTCTGATAATGAGACTTAAGTAGAGCATAATGCTAGTTATGTAAATAGTGGTTCTATTTACAGCACCTGGCAAAAGTATTCATAGTCATTGAACTTGTTTCTTCACTCTGCGAAGCTAGAGCATTTTGTCGCTTTACGGCTTCACATTTCAGCTGTATTTTCCCATAATTTCCCAGAAAGTCGCAATTTTTTTGTCATGCACTCTCCAAACCTAAAGAAGATTGGCAAAATGTTCACCGTTCGACAAAAAAGACAAACACTGTAAGAAATAAAGCAAAAATGTGGTCAGACAAAATAAAAACTGCACTTTTTGACCTAACATCGGCATAAAAAAAACAAAACAATTAGCCTGCCATCTCTGCAGCATAGTTGTGGTAGCATTATGCTGTGGGTAGGCCTTCCTTTAGCAGGAAACAAGAATTAGGCAAGGCTAATTCTTGCCGATGCATTAAATGATAAAAACAGTCCAATCCTGGAGGAAATCTATTAGACACTTCTGATTAGGATGGAGACTTGTTAATTAACTTTACTGGATTATAAATTGTCCCAGAAATTATTGTGATAAAACAATTATATTGTCATCTTGAGGCCATTTCCAACTAATATATTTATAATCTCAAAATAATGCATGTACATCTAGGCCTGTCACAATAGCACATTTTACAGAATTAACAATTATCCCACAAATTATTGCAATAAATTATAATACTGTTTTACGCCGTAGGCAATGCACAACATTGTTTATTAGAATCATTTCTGGGGCCAACAGTAGTGTTGTTTTGAGACCGCTTTCAATATATTGATAATGGCATAATAATGCAAGTTTGTCCTCTCAAAGACTAGTAAGCCTTAATTTTGTACAGAACATTTCACACTGGAACTGGAAGACATGTTAAATACCCAAAATAAAAACCATAAATAAAATAGATCACGGAGTCCCTGTAAACAAAATTGAAAGCCAATTTTGGCTTTCAATATTTTGAAAGCGAATATCAAAATGGAAATTAAAATGGAAATTGTCAACGTGATTGTAATTTGTAATTTATTATGCAAATAATCGACCAGTTGCATATTGCAGGTTTAGATGGAGATTCATCCTTTTCAGGAAAGAAACTCTTAAGTTTACAGCCAGAGCTAAACCAAAGCTTCATGTTAGAATGGCCCAGTCAAAGCCCTGTGTATACTGAGCCTGATTTATTGCACAATGTAAAATGGGCAAAAAGTAATCAGTCTCAATATGTGTAGAGCTGCTAGAAACATATTCTAAAAGGTTTGGTCTTTAAAGACCAAACTGATAATCATCTGAAATGTTGTTGAACTGCAGGTTACGATCTGAGAGGTGGATTTCATGCAGTGCAGGTCCATTGTTATGTAAAGCGTATCCATGCAACCCATATTTTTCAGACCTGTTTCCATCTCTCAGAGAATACCTGCTAACAATAAGCCAGAGCGTCTAATGTTGGGACTAATCAAACTAACAAAAGCAGCACTAATTGAACCAAGCTTTATGATTCATAAATCACCAGACGCTGTCATTTTTTTCTCAATTGAATGAAATGTACCATTAGCAAAAATGTCCCTTCATTATCAATGCATTGGCATCCAAGTGGTATTTTACTTATAATTAGGACATAATTAGTCACGATGCATAAATTAATTTCTCAGATTAAATACATATCAGACAAGCATTTGTTTGATGTTGAGTGTGGAGTCAGTCAGTCTGTGTCTTAATGATTATGAGGAATTATGCAAACATCAACAAAATGGACAGTCAGGAAGCGGCATCGGTTTGCATTATTGTTAATGGAAAGAGGCTTCCCAGAAACAGAATTGATATACTGCAAAAAAATAAATAAATAAATAAATTCATCACTGATTCATAATTTTTACATTGTCCTCCCCCGCTCCCCCAGTCAGGAAACAGTCTTGTTCAACATCAGTTAAAGCTTTGATGTCTGATTTCCATAGACTCCCATCTGTAGCAAACAAAGCAGAGCTCAAAACAGTATTATTTTGATAAAACAGTTCATTCTCTCTGAGCTGGAATGTTGATTCAGAAAAGTTCAAACTATTCAGCTGCCAGAAAGACATTCCTATACAAGAGAAGATCATTAAATCATCCATATAAAAACCCTAACTAGGGATTAAATGAGCAATGAGATGCAGAAGAATAGATTTGGTTAAATATTTCTCACTGTGATGGAAATGAACAGTACCCAGAGCTGTATAAGTGTCCTGCAGCAGTACCACTAGCTCAGTTCAAATAAACACTCCTGTATTCAGTGCGACCTTGGTTGTCAAGAAACTTAATTCAAATATAGGTTTTATAAGAAAGACATGCAGCTTGGTCATACAGTAGAACAAGTTGTGGATGGAGTAAAACTGCTGTAACAAAAGGTGATGTGTATATGCAAAAAATATTAATACCCCTGGAACTTGTTGCAGAGTTCAAGCAGATTTCATGTTAACAACCTGTGAGAAATAATGCATATGTTGATGTTAGGAAAAGAATAGGTTTATTTTTTCGTAAGTATTAAAATCTAACAAAAAAAAGGGTCATATATTTATATTCAACCTCCAGGCTCAATATTTTTATTTTGCCACATTTTGCACCATTTTCAGCTTTTAAGGTGCGTTTCAACCAGGTTTACACATGAGTAAAAAAAAATCCACTTGTGAAGTAGCTTAAGCTCCATCAGATTGAACGAAGAGCATCAATGACAAACAACACAAACTGTCTGCCTGTCAGTCAGTCAATGGTGTCACTTTCATGTGTAGGTTTTGGCTGACAGTCGAACACTCAAATTAATGGAAATCGGAGCTGATCGATATGTGTATCCCTAAAACACAGCAGTAAAAAAAAATTATTTTAAATTGTTTGTCTATAGATCAGAGTGATAGCTGATCTTTGCTCTACTTGACAGACCTGTTAGTTTTAATTAAGTAAAAGGGGCATGCCATATTTTTCAGAAGAATTTTGGAGACCATGTTTTACTCCCTTTCCACTTGCACCACTTTGTGTTGATTTATCACATGCAATCCAAATGAAAAATACAGAAGCTTGGCACTGTATACCCTATTGGTTTACAGATCTCATTTTCAATCCTGGGCTCTGACTTGTGAAATTACAAGGGTATAAAAACTTTGGGTCCAATTCGTAAAGCTGATAATTAATTCCTCATTGCTCGACATAATTATCCAAGCACCACCTAGAACGAAACACCATTGTCCTCATGCTTTCCTGCCTTCTTCCAAACATGCTACCAATATTATGTTATTTCTTCCTAAAACCGCATCTATTCAGCAACACTTTATTTCCTAGACTAATGTAGCCTCAAATAGAAGCGAGAAGAGCGGCACTTAGATATAATTTGAGCGTGCTGCTGACGTTTTCACAGAAAGATGGTAATGTATTCACCAATAATTGCTGTCCCAGTCACTCAAAACAGCCAGCATTCATTTTCAAAATGTTTCCTTTAATCAACCTTGGCAGTCAAACCAAGGCTGGAAATTGGATATGTAAACTTGAAAAGTGAGGTCTGCGCTCCTAATGGCTGCGAAATCCTGTTTGCAAAATTTGTGACAGAGGATTCGAAACGTTAAAAATAGGTGAGACATCAGAGTGAATATTAATTTAATAATCTTGCACGGTTTTATGCACAGTGGTTTTGCTTTGAAGAATAAGTGTTGCCGCCTGTTTATTACTTTACTATTTTTAATATTTGTGATGAATCGGGACCAGATAAGCCAGTAGAACACCGCCCAAAGGCTCACGGGGAAACAAAAAGGTAATTCTATTAACGTTTCACTCCACCTTTTTTTCCCCCATTAGAAACAAATGAAAACTGTGAAAAAATGTTTTGGAACCGTTTTAAATTATTTTCTATCTACATTCAACAGAAGCACATGAGGCAAATTTAGCATCCAAGATGCATCGCTCACACGTCCTATCAGACAAGGCTCAGCGTTGCCTTTGTGGCTCAGTGTAAAGGGGGCAGACTCTTGAGTCAGCATTCATTCAAGTTCCTATTTATCTCTTTGATTTGTTCCACACTAGGTCTTTTAAGCCTTGTCTTGACCTTATTTTACCATAGCAACATCTAAATGGATATTTCTTTTCCTGGATCTGGTTGTACAATGCGGCTGACACTGGGAGGAGATTCATTTTGGTTAGAAAGATTGTCAGTCTGTTGGTGTTGTGTTTCTCTGAGATTAGGATGGGATGGTGTGGCAAAGAGAGAAAGAGATGTGTGTGTGTGCGTGTGTGAATATGCCTGCAGCGTGCAAACAAATCAAATTATTTCTACAGTTCCAGTAGAAATCACATTATACACATGTAGAATGTGATTTCTACTGTTATAGGAATATATGTCACATAAATTTTGAGCTTTTATGGTTTATTTGATCTTTTTTTTTTAAATATAGCCTCATATATACCAAAAATAAAATGCATCCATATAACCTCAATAATAGGGTATCGATTTACTATTATGGCTAAATACCCCTTAGAAAGTCACATCTTGACAATATGATTCTGTAAGCATTGCTTAGCATTTTGTAAAATTCTTGTTGGATATTTGACCACTTTATGAAACTTTTTCCACTGGTACAATTAACTTTATTTTCTTTGGTTACCAAGCACATAAGTTGAGGGTACCAACATTTATGACCGAATGGCATTTGTTTAACTACTTTTCTTCTTTTAATCACTCAAATAAAGGCAATGTTGACTTCTAAATGTTTAATTAACAATCGAGTAAACAAAAGTCCTTTATTTGAATCAAAATGACTAAAAAAGCATTTGAAGAGTTGTCCTAGAGTTTTTCTACAGCTTTATGATGTGAAACAATAAGATTCGGAAATGTATTTCTTCTACTTGTATTTCTGTTACTAATTTTAAATCATTTTTTTCCCCTTAAGCTTTAAAGTGCCATGATTTGCACATAAGTTTTTATTTTCGTGAGTTTCATTGCACCATTTTGTACAAATTCAATCAGATGATATGATCAGTTACTCAGTACTTAGCCTTTCTACTAAATTATTTACTCTTACATACTTTTTTTTACTTTTACTGAGTATATATTTATCTATACATGTGAATATATGTGTGAATATAATACTGATTGTCATCTCCTCTGACAATCAGTATTATTGGCTTAGGTATATTTGTCTATAAGCTAGTAGTAAGCTCAAGTACTAATTAGCGCTATGCTTAGTTTTCCTTTCTCTTTTTCTAACCAACTAAATTTACTTTTGCAGTGATATCCAAAATCTCTGTAGTTTTAACACTCTGTGATGGTCTTTGTTGGTTGACTTCTAAACGTTGCTGTAGATCCACAGTTAAATGGCCGTATTGATTTACCAGGAGTGTAGACAAGGGGCTACTTGCTTTAAAATTATTGGTTAATTGGTTTTACTGTAGTACTTCATTCAAGGAATCCCTACATAGAAACAATCAATGAAAATGCTGTTTTCATTAATGCCCTGTGTTGGTGTATCTGAATGATTTTTGCCTAATCCATTTGAACCATGTGACCTCTTCTTTTCTGTTGTTTTTAAACATATAAATTATCTTTATCTCATCTCCTCTGACAATCAGTATTATTGGCTTATTATAAATGTTTTTTTTCCCAGTGAGCCTTTGCTTCATTGTCAGATTGATGCACCCTTCCTCCACTTCATTCACCTTTTTTTAATTTTTTTTCCCAAGACAAAGGATCATGAGTTTCTCTAATTATCTCATCAGTAGTCCCTGCTCTACATCACACCATCCAGATCCCAATCGTCTCTCCCACTCCCAGCCCCACACCCACCAGTGACTCATTTGAGGGGATTTTTCATCCAATTTACAGCATCATCCTGTTTAAACAAATATGCCTTGAGGGGTTGGAGCACCAGAGGTACCCATATTGTTTTTCTCCAACCTCCTTTCCATTGCAAGCTCTCGGCAAGTAAATCAAGATACACATTTTCTTTCTTAGATTTTCTAATTGCACTCATAGCAACAAAGATGGCGATGATGATAAAACTAAACAGCTATTGAATTTACATTGAGCTGTGTGATTTGGTACAACGGTGTAATTTGTTTAAAATTAGTTTTCAGCTGTTTATTTTTGGCATTTAGTCCTCCGTTCTCAGGCCAGGATCATATTTCCGCCTTCTGATCATATATTTTAATCCAAAGAAAGGTATAAAGTTAGATGATGGGACCAAATTTTGGGGGGGCCTTGTTCTGCAGTCATATTTGCAAAAAAAAAAAAAAAAAACTTTTAAGAACGTGGTAGAATGTACTTGCATGGAAGCATTCATGAATGTGCATTTTTTTCTGTTTGCATTGCAAATCTTATAAAGAGAAAATTAATACAAGGTAATAAGGGCAGTAGTTCTTCATTAAGGTGTTTCAGCTTAAAATGTGTGTAGTTACTTTGCATTTAGCATTTTTTAAATAAAAGCAACAATAATTATTCTCAAATATTTTAAGGTAACTGTTCTGTTTTAGTGATTAACACTGTAGGAAATATTGACGTTTTTTATTATTATTATACTTTCCTGACCCTGTCCATCTCCTGCAGTGTAATTTATTTTCCCTTGTACATTTACCCCATATCTGCATGTAGTCACGGTTGTGTAAATCTTTTTCTCTCCATAGATCGGTGCATCCTGTTTCCAACGCTGATCCAATTATTAGTGGTTGCTGTAAGGGACGAGGGTGTGACTGTGGGTGGCATAGTAGTTATTAAGAAACAGAGGACGGCTTTATAAACAAGTCTTCTGCTAATCAGACTAAGTACTTTGAGTGATTGTGTCGTCGCCGGTTTGTTTTTGTTGTGACGGAAGGAGGGCCGGTGCAGCTGATCAGCGTTTTAGTATGCAACAGGAGGCCCCGCAGACATGACGGCAAACTTTTTCAAACTTTTTTTCCTGATGTTAACATCAACGTCTATATACGTTAATATTTACTGATAGAAAGTTCTTATAAATTTGTTGTGCTACGATAAAAGACTACCGTAATTTGGTCAATGTTAGGTAATATGTACTGCATTCAATTAAAATAGTGCAATCTAGTTTATTGGCTCTATTAAAACTTTAAGTAGGCCAGACACTCAAAACGTAACACTATGCAACATGGATTCCTGCTTGTTGCCAACACCTCAGGACCTTTACTAAATCAGAAATGAAAACAAAGCAATTTCTAACACTTTCTAACACTCACATTAGGAACGTTCCCAGGAGAGTAACACCTTTTAAAATGATAAATCTCAATTATTCTCTGATTTCTTCTTTAATTTCTTCAGACCAACCAAGAATATGTTGGAGTTTTTTAGATTTTTTTTTAGACTGCTTCCTGTTTCCAGACAGGTTCCATTTAACCAACTTATTTATTCTACAGACCTGGCAGTCATCAGGTTTGGGTGTGGTTTGTTCAAATTGAACTCGGCTGTCAAAAAGTTCTGCTTAATCGCAATTAATTCATGATTTCGCACTTTTCCACGGTGCAGGTTGTTTTGTTTTTTTTAAAATCTGAATGAAATCATCATTTGAAAACTGCAGTTTGCACTATCGCAGGTTGGGGAAGGCAAAAAATAAAAACAAGAAATGAGCACATATGTACACAGCCCTGTCTCCGATTGATTTCCAATGTTGTAATATTCTGTAGCATCAGCTTAGTAACTCAGAGCTGCAATATACAGCCTGTAAAAGTGCTACACAAACATACGAGTAGTGCTATTACAACAGAAATTCATATTGAGCATGTTGACCTCAACATGCTGAAAGCTTCAAGTGGCTCACATGGGAATGTTTTTCCTTTGACCACTTTTGGGGACAATCATAGACTGTATATGATACATTAAAATGTCAGTCTAAGACTGACTGGTATGGAAAAAGGGAAAAAACAAGGTAGTGACAACATTGTCCGTACTGCAGGGATGTCCAAAGTCGGTCCTCGAGGGCCGGCATCCTGTGTGTTTTAGCTCTCTCCCTGGTTTAACACACCTGGATCAAATGATGACTCATTAGAAGGCCTGAGAAGAACACTGACATGCTGAAAAGATTGTTACTGCCACCAGAGAGAGAACTAAAACATGCTGGATGCCAGCCCTCGAGGGCCAACTTTGGACACTCCTGCCGTACACAATAGAATAATGTAATGTAGGCCCTTAACCCAAATACAGAAGAAATAGCCTATGGAGCAGGGGACGCCATATAAAACATGACCTCACAGTTATGGCAGGACTTAACTTGTCACAACAGAATTTACTTTCTTGATTTTGGACCAACATCCAAAGATTTATATATACTCCATGTTTGAATAATAAAAGCAGTTTTATTTTTATTTTGACGTTTCGCTTGGAAGTCCTGGAAGCCACCCTTCCAATCAATTAGTATATACAATCACTTTAGTTAGCCTTTATCAAATCTTCGACTAATTATCAAGTTACATTTTTGATATGTAACAAGCCCTTTGGAAGGTCTTCATATCTCAAATGTTCTGAATGTTTTCCTTCTTCTTTTACTTATAGGGCTACTGATGTGTCATTGATGGGATCCCACAGACTTGACTAATGTGTGATATATTTTAAAACCTCAATGGAGCTCATCCAGGCCACCCAGGTTTCCGTAGTGCCACAGGAAGGAACCACTGCTGCCCGGAACAACAACTCAGTACTTCTTTACTACCACCCCTTGTTCTCCACCGTTCCCTACGCACCACTTCCCAGCATCAGTCAAGCTGAGGAATCTTTCCTATTTGACAGCAGTTGTTTAAACTCAACTAACAGCACACCCACATCCCTCCCTGGGTTGGCAGGAATCTTCATTCCTCTTATTTATGGCATAGTGTGTATAGTTGGCTTACTGGGAAACACGCTGGTCATCCACGTCATCGTAAACTACACCAAGAATGAGTCGGTCACAAACATCTACATCCTCAATCTTGCCATTGCAGATGAACTTTTTATGCTAGGTTTGCCCTTTTTGGCTGTGCAAAATGCTCTCCTCTCTTGGCCCTTTGGCTCACTGATGTGCCGTGTTGTGATGACAGTGGACGCCTTCAACCAGTTCACCAGCATCTTTTGTCTCACTGTGATGTCAGTGGATCGATATTTGGCTGTCGTCCACCCAATCCGGGCCTCCTGGTGGCGACGCCCCCATGTAGCAAAGGCTATCAGTGCCACAGTTTGGCTGGTGTCCTTTGTGGTGGTGCTGCCGGTGGTGATCTTCGCCGATGTTCTGAAGGATGATGGCAACTGCAGCATTGTGTGGCCTGAACCAGCCGAAGTGTGGAAAACATCTTTTATTGTGTACACGTGCACTGTTGGCTTCTTCTGTCCTTTGCTTGTCATCTCTTTATGCTACCTGCTGATCATCGTCAAGGTAGGACCTTTCCCTAAGTTCCTGCGCTCCTTCAAATACCCACTTCTTTAGATCCTTTTGGACTTAGTAACTTATGAAATCAACAATTAATTAATATCACTAATATCTTTTAATGCCTAAATAAATTTAACAAAAACACTGCATAAGTAGACCTAAGCTCTTCTACTACTTTAAAAGAAATTCTAGGGTAAACATTCAGAGAACCATTAGATAATTCAAGATTTGACTCTTTTCAATGTCGTTTATGTCTATGAAATGTAAAATTAAGTTTTTGACATAATTTTGGGTACTATATACCTGGTCTACATTAACTTTCAAAGAATATGTTGGAAAAGACAAAGAATGAGCTCCCCAGCCCAAAAACATGACTGTTAGGTTGATTAGTCTTTCTAAATATTCCTCATTCCACATCCTCAGTTACATTTTGAATGAGTGTAGTAAAGAACAACAACTTAGTTAAGAATAAAGTTCCTTAATTTTCTTTTCTTTTTCCTTCCAGGTGCGGAATGTTGGGAGGCGGACCCAGACCACATCCTCCAGACGCAGGAGGTCGGAGCGAAAAATCACACGAATGGTGGTGGTAGTCGTAGCAGTGTTCGTCTTCTGTTGGCTGCCGTTCTATGCTCTCAACATCTTAAACCTGCTCGTGGTCCTGCCCGGAGACTTCAGGGGGCTCTACTATTTTGTTGTCGTGCTTTCATATGCAAATAGCTGCGCCAATCCCATACTGTACGGTTTTCTGTCAGACAACTTCAAGAGAGGCTTCAGGAAGGCCTTGTGCCGCGCTTCACGCAAGGTGAAGAGCAATGAAAAGGCTGGCACCGAGGTTCAGCGGCCGACGGAGGAGTGGGGCGGCATCGTACTCCTATCGCAGAAGAGAATCTCCAACATGCATGGGAAATATTGTGGTGAAAATGATGTCCTGGAGGAAGTGGTTGGAGCAGAGGGAGGCTTGCAAATGAGAGAAAGGATCAGATTGTCATATAAAGGACAAAACTCCAAAGCAGAAGATGATGGTAAATCCCCTGTTATACAGAAAGCTAATCCTGAACTGACTCCAGGTGATGATGCTCATTGTAAAGCCAATAAAAGTCAGGACAGGAACTCACAAACTGAAGAAGTCACAGACAAAAACTCTGTGCTCGATATCAGCTATCTGTAAGAGTTGATGACAGGGCCTGCCGTTTACAGGAACGGGGCCTCTGTACATTTACATTGTGCAATTCTAGAGACCGTCTGTTTTGATGCAAACGTTTTCATACGTGGTGTAACTAACTTTGAGATGTCAGCCCATCAAAATCTGAGAGAGGATTCATTTAAATGTGTACAACATGTTGAAAGACCCTCATTTGGGGAAACTGGTTGAAGTATTTCAGTTATTGCTGCTGGCATTTACTTTTTCCTGACATTTTCAGTATTATGACAAGATGTTCCTGAAGGTTAGATTTTTGACAAAAAGGCTCACCAGGCTGATGAAACTCCTCACCTTTATATGGGAAAGGCTTTATTACAGCATGCATTGCTAGCACTTTAAAGGTGATTTTAACTTTTAAACAAGGAACAACTTGTGCTGAAAGGCTTATACACTGTATGAATCATGTTCTCTGTGGTAGATGGCAGATGATGATTGATCTACTGTGAAATGGAACAAAAATGTCAAGTGTTCAGCTGCTAAATCCTTCAACGGTAAGTATTCAATGTACGGACATATGAGCGTTTTGTGAAACAGCATGCAGATTGAACTGAGCATTGTTAAATATCAGGCATATATTTTCCCTAAAATCAACTAATTGCCATAATTTACGATGAAAGAAATGTAAGAGTAAAAGTGAGTCTCTAATATGGTCACTTAAAGTCTGTTTTCCTTCAGGTTGAAATGTTTTACATGATATTACAGTAGCATACCTTTAATGTTATGTTAAAATATCTTTTGTATGATTGTGCTGAGATAAAGGAGCTTAAATAATTAAGTGTTGAGACACAATTAAGCTTTTAAAGCTTAACTGATACAGAAATGTTTACTTCATTATTATGTTATTGTCAATATAACAGTATTGTATTTTGCGGTGACATATGTATTTTATGAATTATTTAAAACTTATAGATCAAACCAAAATTAACATATTGAGTATAAAATATGTACTGGACATTCTGTGTGAATGGTGATAAGATAAAAGTATTTTGTGTTTTGACATTGCACTCAATAAATGGGAATACCTTGTGTTGTAAGCTTTATCACTTTAACTACTTTTAAGCTGAGAGGGCCAACATTGAATATAACAAATGACAAAGCACAGAATAATTTTTTTTAGAAAAATGTATTTCACATTTCAGCCCAAGAAGAGAGCAATAAATCGTTTCCAACAGGTCAAAGCAGCAACTGTTTAATTTCAGAAACGAAACAGGTGCTGCCCTCTAGTGATAAGAAAGCATATTAGGCTGTTTGTTTTTTAATTTCACAATGATCACTTTCATCTGTTTTCTGCAGTTTGGTAACAGTTGCATTTTTTTCTTTCTTTTTTGCATTTACCCATCTATTTCTACTCAGGCACAACATCTCCTATCCACTTGAGGTAAGGTGGGTTGCCCTGCTCAATAGGCAGACTGATGACCTCGGCCACTTCGTAGGGATGGTTAGAGCTGGAGAGAAAAACAACCATTTCATTGACAGTCAACACATTGCACTACACAGAACACGTCAACACCAGTACTGAAGGTTGTACTCTTTGACTGCATAAACGATGGCAACTAATGGACCAGATAGAAGCCATAATTATTCTGTTAGATTTGACTGCAGCAAACGGTCAAAATTTGACAAAAAATAAAAACCCACCGGACATATTCAGCAAGAGCAGGCACTCTGGAACTTCTTGTTTTGATCATCTAAATAGGAAAGACACAACGTCACAGATTTTATAAAAACATGCTCTATTTTGGATTTTGGACATAAATGTTAATGTCAAACTGCTGAGCATGAGCTAATGCTGAATAAAGTTTGTCCAGATGTTTTTTGTTGAGCAGAAAATATTAGCAAATTGTACTGTAACTGGATTAAATATATACAGTATAAATATATTAGACATTAAAACTACTGTAGCTGGGCGTGCTGTGGTGGCGTAGGGGTTAGCACGACCCACATTTGGAGGCCTTGAGTCCTCGACGCGGCCGTCGCGGGTTCGACTCCC
>CAEFZY010074090.1:0-22622 GCA_903066815.1 Brachyrhaphis roseni
AGTCCCTTCCTCTACTCCCTGCTCACCTACGACTGCAGACCTGTCCATGGCTCTAACGCCATCATCAAGTTCGCAGACGACACCACGGTGATCGGCCTCATCAGAGACAACGGTGAGGCCGCCTACAGGGAGGAGGAGGACCGTCTGGCTGAGTGGTGCGACAAAAACAATCTGCAGCTGAACACAGAGAAGACCAAGGAGCTCATAATGGACTTCAGGAGGGACGCTGACCTACACCCACCCATCCACATCAAGGGGACAGCGGTGGAGCGCGTGGACACCTTTAAGTTCCTGGGAGTCCACATCTCCGAGGACCTGACCTGGACGACCAGCTGCTCTAAACTCATTAAGAAGGCACATCAGCGTCTCTTCTTCATGAGGACCCTGAGGAAGAACCACCTGTCCTCAGACATCATCAAGAACTGCTACCACTGCACCATTGAGAGCATCCTCACTAACTGCATTACAGTTTAGTACGGGAACTGCTCTGTCTCCGACCGGAAGGCGCTACAGAGGGTGGTGAAAACAGCCCAACACATTGCCGGGGCACCGCTTCCTGCCATCAAGGACATCTACAGGAAGCGGTGTCTGAAAAGGGCCAGGACTATCACCATGGACATCAATCACCCGGCACACACACTCTTTTCCCTCCTGCCCTCTGGGAGGCGTTACAGAAGCCTACGGACCAGAACCACCAGGCACCGGAACAGCTTCTTTCCTACAGCTGTCACGCTCCTGAACGCCTCCTGACACAAATCACAACGCATGGACTATTACTCACACACACTCACACCACGGACTGTTTTAGCTCCACGCCATTATTGCTACTTGGTTCACCTGTAAATAAACATCTACATCATGTTCATCTATATCCTGTATAGCACTTCTGGATGGATGCAAACCACATTTCGTTGCTTGTACTTGTGACAGTGCAATGACAATAAAGTTGAATTCTATTCTATTCTAATTGAAGGCTCAGAATCGACCCGGCACCGGTACCGGTCCACATTCTCAGGGGAGAAAGACTCACCTGGTATAAATTACATTTTTAGCTATTGGAGTAACGCTTAAGATAAATTAATTACTAAATTAATTAATATGTGTGTAGAGCTGCACCGATTGCAGGTTTCTGGCCGATCCCTGGTTACTGATCTTAAAAAAGTCTGACCTGCTGATTTTGATTTTGGCTGATAAGAATTTTTTGGTCTGAAATGTCAATAAATATAGCAAGTAAGTCGCCGAGTTGGTAACAATGAATATTGTTAACTGTAAACTTTCAGACTGACCTGGTGGGTCATCTGTCAGTCAAACGTCTCACTGAGGACAGAGATGATTTATAAACCTTTGCTGACCAAGATAAGATCAGCTTCACATGTAAGTATCGGCCAATGACGATCCCCCAAAATTAAGGAAATCAGCGCCCAGACATCAACTGGTCAATAAATCAGTTGGCCAATAAATGTATCTATTGTACATGTATATGACGTAAACAGCACTGCCAGAGATGCAATAAGTTCATAGCAGGTGTGTGAATGATCTAATGATTGGGCTGCTGATTGCAGCCGGTCCACATTGTTAGCAGAACTAGAGTCACCAAAACCAGATTTCACTTAGGGCCCCATGGAGGCTTGGACCAGGCTTGCCCCCTCGTGTAGATACCTTTGGCTGAAATCCATCAGAGTGAAGCATCCTGTCTCCATCAAGGATCTCTGGTGCCTCAGCCGCAAGGCGTTTGAGGGTTTCCTGCAGCCTGTTTGGTTTCAGTGACCCGCTGAAGGTCATTCTGTCAATAATGACCCAGATCAAGTAACTTTGCATTAAAGTGTTTTTATTTACAGACTGTTGGTTACAGAGACGATGGAGCCTCCATGTTCCAGTCGTTTCACATCCTCACTTTATACCAGAACTGATCCCTGATGCTGACCAGAAGAAGCTGATCAGCTGATAATACTGCAGTGATAAAAATCAGCTGGTCTGCTGCAGCTGTCCCAGTCTGAACTGGTTTTGTGCTGCAGGTTCCAGTGAAGGTGCTGCATGCTCATGGCGATGACGTCACCGCAGCCCGGTTCTGCTGCGGCGACCGCAGCGTCCTGAGCTGCTCGCTGGACGGCAGCGCCATCCTCTGGGTAAACTGCTGCTCTGCATTGGTTCCTGCTGTGTGACCTTGCGCTGACCTCTGACTTCTGCAGGACGTGGAGAGCGGCCGGCCTCTGAGGCTGTTTGCTGGAGTTCACAGCAGAACCATCACGGAGTGTGCTCTGGTCCCCACCAGCAACAGGTTGGGCTCACACCACTTACAGCTGGAATCTGATAATTTACACTAATCCAGATTAACACATAGACCTTAAGGTGTGTGTGTGTGTGTGTGTGTGTGTCAGGATGGTGACGGTGTCCTGGGACAGGAAGATGGTGGCCTGGGACCTGGAGACGGGATGTGTCCTGGTAGCTGCTGTCCTCTTCCCGTCCCCTGCTGGGAGGACGGCCTGCTGACCATCTCCGGTCTGTCTGTCCAGTGGGAGACGGAGTTGGACGGCCTGCTGACGTCCTGCAGCTGCTCGTCTGACGGCCGGCTGCTGGTCTGCGCCGCCGAGCCTCAGGACACCGTCTACGTCTGCGGCGCCTCCGGTGGCCAGACGTTGCATCGCATCAGCAGTAGGATGGCGTCTCGGCACACCGGACTCCGCCTGTCCCCGTGAGACGTTCATGTGCCGCTCTTGTCCCCCCGCAGACCACCACCGTTCCACCATCACACGGGTCCGCTTCGACCCTCAGGACCAGCGGGTGGCGTCGGTGTCCGCAGACCGGACCATCAAGCTGTGGGACCTGCAGGCCAACAGGACGACCATGTCCATCAGCAGGTTGGCGCAGCGCGGCTCTCTGTGCTCTAGGGGGCGCTGTTGTCTGTTCTCTCCATCAGAACCTCTCAGGTCCGGTTCAGTAGAAAGTTCTGTCATTGACTCATCCTGAACAAGCATGTGGTGACAGTGGAGAGGAACAACAGGAACAACCTTGCAGAACCAGAAAAGTTTCCATGGCGATAGAAAGTACCCCAGATCTCTCATCATCCGTGTTTGCTCTCTCCCTCAGTAACCATAGCAACGTGGTTTCCAGCTGCTGCTTCAACGGCAACGGGCACTTCCTGTGCACGGCATCATGGGATAAGACACTGAAGCTGTGGGACCTGCAGGGGGGACAGTTCCGGTCCCGGGGCGGCGCGGCGCTGCAGCGCGGCCATGAGGGCAGCGTGAGCAGCTGCGTCCTGTCTGCTGATGGTGAGGCGTTCAGGGACTGTGAGGCGTTCAGGGACGGTGAGGCGTTAAAAGACGGCGAGGCGTTTGGGGACTTACAGGCGTTTGGTGAGGCGTTAAAAGACAGTGAGGCGTTCAGGGACTTTCGGGCGTTCGGTGAGGCGTTCAAGGACGGTGAGGCCTTAAAAGACGGCGAGGCTTCGGTGAGGCGTTCAGGGACAGCTCAGACAAAAATCAGCTGTTTTTTCTGAAACAATTTTTGTGCCTCCAACATGATTTTTGAAAACACTGAGTCGGACGGGAACGTTCCGTTAAAAACAGTCTGTTGATGATGACGGATTAACCCGGTTCTGGTAACTGGGTTCTGATTCTGATGACAGACTGTTTTTGTCCTTCCTGTCCCCCCTTGTGTCCTCAGGTGACCTGCTGGTGTCCGGCTCCTACGACCGGACCGTGGCGCTGTGGGATCCGTTCTCGCTCCGCCGGACTCTGGTTCTGAGGGTGACTAGAACCCGCTGCGTGTTTCCCTAGGAGACCAAGATCAGCTGATTTCTGTAGATCAGCTGATGTGTGTTTACTTCCAGGGCCACTCTGATTGGGTGACAGACGTGTCTCTCAGCGCTGACAGGAAGCTGGTTGTCTCTTCTTCCAAGGTTGACTTCCTGTTTCTTAAAGACAAACTGGATTCTTAGAAAGTATTTACAGCGCCTGAACTTTTCCTCAGCCTGCAGTATTTTGTTTTAACCAGCAGGAGGCAGAGCAGAGCTGAGAAATGAAAAATGGTTTTTAACAATCTGAGAAGTGTGGCATGTCTTTGAATTCCGCGCTCAGTGGCGCCCCCTTTGGCTGCAGCTCTCCTATGGTTCATGTTTCCGATCACTGGTTCTTCTGAATGGGTGTGAATACTTTAGGCCGTCCTCCGGCTTGGCTTAACCTTTGACCTTTGACCTACAGGACGGCAGCGTCCGGCTGTGGGACGTGCAGAACGTGGAGCAGATCCCCGAGGTGATGCAGATCAAAAGCGGAGAGGGAACCGGGGTCCAGATCCTGAAGGTGAGGGCGTTTTCTGGTGACCCGGTTCTGGTTCTGCTCATCAACATGGCGACCCAGCTCTTCTCTGGTTGCCATGATAACACTCTCGCTGTCTCTCTGCAGTGTGAAGAGTGTGGAAGGCCGTTCCCGGTGTCCAGACTGCTGACCTCTGACCTGCTGACGCGGTGTGTCTTCTGCCGCCTGAAAGCTCCGCCCACGTTCCGCCTCCAGCCGCCACTGTCACCCTGCCCGTCTCCTCTGATTGGTGGAGAGCACAGCGACGCCTGATGAGCTCAGGAACAGGGAGCAGAGTGAGCATCCCATGTTTGCTGCGTACAAGATCTTCGGCTGGGTCTGGAAAGGTCACATGATGCATTATCATGGTGAAGCCTCCAGAACCTGGATCACATGATGATGCTGTGTCACATGACCATTCAACCCTTTCATTTGACCTTTGACCTGCTGTACTTTTCAGGTTTAAATTTTAACGTTTTTTCTAATTTACATCATTTTTGTCTAGTTTGTTCCATTTTAGGTCTGGAAGTGAGAAAACAAAATGAATAAAATCCTTCAATAATATAAATACACATTAATTACCATGACCAGGGGGCGGGGCTTCCTCTGCACCGGTCCGTGTGATTGGTCTGAAGGAAACACGCTGTGCTGCCCGGCAAATCAGACGCCAGCGTCTCGTGAGCGGCATCACAGGAAACAGGAAATGATGACGTTCTGGAGTCAGAGTTTCCTTCATTGCAGCGGCTTTCGGTTTGTTCAATAAGATTATTAATCTGTGCTACGTGGCTGAACTTTGTCTCTTCTGTTTTCTCTCTGATTTCCATTTGGGTCAATAAATCTACCATCACCAGGAAACATTGAACATTTTGATCCCTTCCTTAACTGATAAGTGAAATATTTTGGAATAAAGATCTGAAGACAGCAGTGACATGAACAGGAAGTAGAAACGACAGCGGCTGAGATATTCATGGTTTTTATTGAGCGTCAGAAGGTGCTCTGCAGCAGGCAGTGGCAGCCGCAGCCGGCCGGACACTCGTCCTGCCGCCAGAACCAGTCCATCATGTGTCCAGTATGGCCGCCGTGGCCGCAGCTCAGGCAGAAGT
The DNA here is from genome assembly GCA_903066815.1 of Brachyrhaphis roseni. Taxonomy (NCBI): domain Eukaryota; kingdom Metazoa; phylum Chordata; class Actinopteri; order Cyprinodontiformes; family Poeciliidae; genus Brachyrhaphis; species Brachyrhaphis roseni. Next base: position 5,399 of record CAEFZY010074090.1, read on the forward strand.
TGGAGGAGCCGCGCACGGCGACGTGACACACGGCGCACTGGAAGGTCAGCCGCTTGCACACGGCGCACTGCGTGCCGCGCGCCTGACTGCGGCAGTGGCAGCAGTACAGCCCGAACTCTGCAGGGAAACAGACCAGTCAGAACCAGAACCCGACCCGGCCGGACCGCTGAGCGAAACATACCGATGCCTTTGTGCGGTTCTGGCGGGCCGGCCGTGAACTTGAGGACGTCGGCCCGCTTGTCGCCCAGACCCCAGCGGTACAGGATTTCACCGTAGCTCTTCTTGAAGTCGTCAAACTGCAGCGTGTTGGCCGGGTCCAGCAGCCTGGCAGGAACAGGAAGTGACATCGCCTCAACAACAGCTCCGGTTCAAACATCTACGACCGCAGAGGGCGATAGCGTGCAACTACGACTGGAGGCTTAACACTGTCGGAGCATCACATCGTTAAAATACGTAAACCAACTGCAGCTGTTCAGTAAGGTTTTAGTGTTTCTGCCGCCGCTTTGTTACAGTCGCGTCTCACTGGAAATAATATTTAACCCTCAAATAGCCAAGATGACACTGGTCACAAATTATTCTGGCCAGACTAATCTGTGACCACTGTGACCTTAGAGGCCTGTAAATAATACCAGAGATTAAAACAACTATCACCTTATCACTGCAATCTGGGTGTATTTATAATAATATTTATCCCTCAAATAGACAAATTCACACTGATCATGATGTCCATTATAATCTGTAACATGCAAGATGTACTTGCACACTATCGCCCCCTGTTGTCACAGAAAATGAAGGGTCACACTGTTCTGCTAGGCGGCTCGGCGGGACCAAAGAAAGACTGAAGCCTTCATTTAGAGCCGAGGAGCAAACTCACCTCTTGTTCATGTCGTGCAGCTCCCGCTCTCGCTCCCGAGGGTCCGTGTAGCTCTGGTTGCCATAGCGATAGTCGTCAGGAGAAGACTCCCCCCAGGGGGCAAGATGCTCAGGGTCTCTGACTGAAACACAAAGAGGGTTGGAGTGGCCAGCAGGGGGAGCTGTGGAGGCCAGTAGGGGGAGCTGTGTAGGCTCACCTGTGGTCCAGGTCGCTGCGATGGAGTCGGAGGTGCTGGAACAGGAGCCAGATGTGACGGAGCTGGAGGTGTAGCTGGGCTGAACACAGAGGAACATCACTGAATTTGCTCCAGGCTCAGCAGCAGGGGGCGCTCCAACTACACACAGACTTACGTATCGGGAGTGGAGGCGGGAGCCGGGGTGTCCGTACAGCGAGTAGCAGTCAGGGGGCGGAGCCTGAGCCCTGAACACGCTGCACAGCATGGCCAGAGTCTGGACGTCGCTCATCTGACTGTAGTGATCCAAACTATAATAGAGACATCTCAGCTTTTACGTTCCTCCACACCAACATATCACCTTCTGCAAACTCACAGCGTCTCCAGTAGGTGGCGCCCAAACGGGTGTCTGGCCCAGGGCGTCTCAGAATCCGGGTCAGAATCTGGACTCAGGTCCTGACTGGTGGCGGCGGAGGCCAGAGCCCAAACCTGCACAGCATAGACAGGGTGAAGGTTGTGGACCACCAGTAGATCACCAGGAGACCAGTATTGGACCACCAACAGTTTGTGGTCAGGACGGAGACTGCAGAGGTTCAGGCTGTGTGAATATTTCTCAGAACCTGTGAGGAGATGGAGGCACGCTCACCTTGGCCAGGTCTCTGCGTCCCACTGCGAGTGCTGCTGCTGCGTTCTTCTGACAAGTTTCCTGAATGTCGTTCGTGTTCAGACTGAGGAAGACAAACAGACGTTCAGGTTGGACGACCCGATGGCGTCCTCAGAAGAGGACAGAGTCCTTCATTCAGACTGTCCCTCAGCAGATGCAACCACATGCCCCCATCTTCACTGCAACAGATTGTAAGGGTTCTCTGTGAGGCGGACACTTGGCTTTGTATCCAGAGGATTGGGACAGCTGGTTCCGGTCTGGGGACAGGGACAGTGTCTCTGGGGAACATATGAGGACGCAGGGACTCACATGTAGCTCTCTCCCAGAGCCTTGTGCACAGGCAGCAGGCAGGAGATCTCCTGGATGATGACCTTCCCGGCCAGCTTGATGGGCCGGCTGCTGTACTCCGCTCCTTCCCGCTTCGTCTTGAAGCGCCGCGATTTCTGACGGAGACACGGACAGACAGGAGGACGGGGACGGCCGGCCGAGGAGACAAAACAGCAGCTGATTAAACGGCTTCAGGATCACAGCAGAGGCTGTTCACACTGAGTGTCCGGACCACCAGAACCACCGCGGAATCTCTGGATCCAGTGAGTGGACCTAAGGTGCACAGATTGGTCTAGCAGAACCGCGCTCTCTGGACCCAGTTCACCAGCAGGTCCAGGCTGCTGGTTCTGCTGATCTCAGTGTGAACATCTCGTCAGCTTTAAGAGCCAAATTACTTCATAGCAGGCGAGACACAACTCACCTGCACAGGTCAAAGGTTAGTAAGGACAGCAGGCAGGAGTTACTGAGTTAGCTTAGCTTATGTGCTCAAAACGGACCAAGAACCACCCAGTCCAGAACCCCCAGGTCGGTTCTGCTCAGCTCAGAGGAAAAGGAGCTTCCCTGCAGCCTTTATCATTCTGTTCAGGCAAAAAAATTTTTTTTTTGGCTCTACTGACCTTTATTTGAAAGTGGTATGACAGGAAAGCTGCTAATGGGAGGGAAGAGTCAAAGGTCACCAGGCCGGGAATCGAACCTGCGATGGCCTTATGTGTGCTGTGCTTAACCCCAACGCATAAATGAATTTCTATAAGACAAAATCAAATATCTGGGTTTATTTGACTCCATCAGAACAGGTTCTGCTTTCTAGGGGAAGCATTACGCTTCAAGGAAATGGGTCAGAACCATAAACCCAGAACCGGGCCCATCCAGGTGGCGCTGGTGGAAACCTCTCAACGCATCGCATCATCACTGGGAATAAATCCAGGCTAGACCAAAAGTTTTCATACCTGTCAGGTTTGACGTTCAACCATGAAGTTTGGTACCGAGATACCAGAACCAAAACCTGAAGGTTCTGTCCAGGTCCAGTACGTAAACCTGGAGGAAGCAGCTTTTTATTGTTCTGAGAAAGCAGATGTTGGGTTTTGGTTCTGATCCAGAACCATTGACACTTTGGACCTCAAAAATGTTGGGATGTTTGAGCTGCAAACAAAAGCAAACAGAACCGTCTGGACCCGGTGACCTGCCGCCGGGCCGGAACCCTACACACAGATAGGGATGAAGGTGGTGATGATGATGATGTGCAGCTCAGTGTGTTAGTGGAGGAGAAGCAGCCAATCAGAGACATGCAGGTTAAAACAAGCTGAGCCCAGGCGGGGCAGAGAGCTGTACCGGCCAATCATGGAGGGTTTGGACAGACCAGCGGCGGGAGGCGGACATGGGAAGCTTCTGATTGGAGGAGAGCGGGGAGGAGGCGGGGCCCACAATGATTGGTCGAGAGGAAAACAACAGAGGGAAAAAAACACAAAGGGAAGAAAGAGAAGCCAATCAGGAAGAAGGTCCTTCACTTCCTCTGCGTGGTTACCACGGTTACCAGCTCTACTCTCATGGGTTAACCTCCGGTTCTGGAGTCCGGCCCGCCCAGCGGATCCAGTACAGCTGCCGGGTCAGAACCAGAGTTCTGAGCAGACTGGCTCATCTGAACTCAGACGGTCCATCAGAACCAGAACCAGACCGAACAGAACCGGAGGTAAAAGTCGGCAACAAGTTCTGCAGACGACCCAACAACAACAGAACCACCAGAAAAGTTCTCAGGTTCTGTTGGACCAGTTCAGAGGTTCTGTTGGACGCCCTGACCCGGTTACTGGTCTGTGGGTCCTGCATGCTTTGTAGGGAGAGGTTCTGGATGGGTTCTGGACCCGTCCGTATCTGCGGTGCTGACAGTGTTCTCTGCTATCTTCCGATGTTCTGGTACCGATGAACAGAAGTGGGCCGGTTCTGGTTCCATGAGGAGGTTCTGTTCCAGGACTCCATCAGCTTCCTTTCTTAGACCTGTTATTATTCTCAGAACCAGAACCCTCTGGGCCCGGTTCTGAAGGAGAAGCTCCATCCTGACTCCAGGGCCTCCTGGTGGCTGTTAATGGTACTGCAGGTTCTGTGGGGTCGCTACCACCGCTCTGCGTGTGTGAGTCTTACCCGCTCCTTGTAGTAAAAGGAGGAGATGGAGACGGTGTCCTTGTCGGACCGGGTCGGGCTGCCGCTGTAGAGCCGCAGCGTATTCTGGGACTCGGAGCGCATCTTCATCGGGGTCAGAACCCCGCTGTGGTAGGCGGACAGCGCCGACAGGGACCTGTGGGAGACAGGAGGGGCGCTCATCATCTGGACCTTGTGGTTCTGATTCCCAGCTGATCTCTGCTAGCAGAATCGGCCCGATCAGGACCGTCCAATCGGACCGCTGGTTCCGCCCGGTCCCCACCTGGGCGTGGGCTCTGTGGGCGGGGCCGAGCGGTGCATGGTGATCGGTCGGGTGAAGTAGACCAGGCAGCCGGTACCGCAGAACCGGGCTCCGGAGGTCCTGGGGAACGGGATGTTGGCGTCCTGAAAGTAAAGCGGTCGTTATGGCGATGAAGAGCGGGCGGCGGCGGCCAGCAGGAAGTGACCTGGTAGGAGCCGTAAGTGTTGGTGACCCGGGGAAACGCCTGCAGGGACGGAGCCACGGGATTGGACAGGACAAAAGGGCCGGACGCCGGACCGTCCTCTTGGGTCTGATGGACAGAGACACAATGCTAAGGATGGCACCGCCAGGTTCTGACCTGGTTCTGACCCGGTTCTGACGCTCTCACCATGTCTGACTCCAGGCAGGAGACGAGCTGCCGGACGCACGGCTCCAGACAGTTCTGGTTCCGCTTCACCTTCTGCAGAGACGTGTCCATCAGGACCTGGACACACACAGCTGGACTCAGGTTCTGGTCCACACTGGGCCCCGACCGGAACCAGTCTGGTTCTGGGCCCCCCAAGATCAGCTGGAGGCATCGCTGAGGTTCTGCGGTGGGTCCTGTTAGTGGACCGGACCGAACCACACTGAACGGACCCTCAGGGGTCAGGAGTTCATGCTGACTGCCTGTTTGTTCTGACAGAAAGGTTCTGGTCCGGGTGCATCAGGCCAGCCGGTTCTGGTCCTAGTGCAGTCACTGACCTTCTGGATCTTGGTCTTCATGGCGGAGGGGATGGTCGTTGGGGCGACAAATTGGAAGGAGGGCGCGGCGTTGTTGGGGTACTGGACCGGAAAGTTGACCACCAGGTGGACCCGCTGGCCACCGAAGTGGGCCGACACCACGCAGCTCCGGTTCCGGGCGTCCATCTGGAGGCGGATGCATAACCAGGTCAGACAGCCGGCGGAACCGGGCCGGCGGAACCGGGCCGCGGACGGAGCCTCACCTCTACGTTGACGTTCCGGATCTGCAGGTTGACCAGGGAGAACTCCTGCTGCAGAGTCTGGGCCAGACCAGAACCGGCAGGCGGGTCCGGATGGCTCGCCGCCTGACCTGGGAGGAGAGGTCAGAGGTCAGGCTAGATAAAAACCTTGATGTTCTGCCTCTGACCTTTGACCTTTGGGTGACAATCTGCACTGAGACGGAAACATTCAGTTTTCAGCTCCGCCACAGCAGAGATCCGGGTCAGCCCGGTTTGTCTTTATGACGCCGGCCGGGTCGACCACATAACAGGAGGTGCATTTATCTGGACCTCAGGATGGTTCCCTCCTGATGGTCGGGTCAACCCGGTTCTACTGGAACCAGAACATTTAACATTTTCAGCTGATGTGGTTCTCACACACTTTTAGCAACCTGTCTGGTTCTGGTCCAGTTGATGGCCCAGCAACTAGACCAGAATCTGACCCGGACTTCTATGTTCTGGTCCGGGTCTGGACTGTCCCAGAGGAAAGGTCAAAGGTCACGTCAGCCGACGGTTCTGAAGGAGTCGGGTTCTGTTTGTACCCGGCAGGCCATCCGCCTGCTGGGCGCCCAGGGACCTTTCCGTCTCCACGGCAATGGACACGTCCTCCATCAGCTCGTCTACCAGGTCGCTGACGCACAGCTGCAGCGGGAGACAGAGAGCGGCCAATCAGAGCGCAGCGGCGGCTCGTCCGGCTCTGACTGGCCGCCAACCGACCTTCTGAAGCTGAGGCTCCACCCTCCAGATTCGCAGCGTCTGGTCCCGGGACCAGGTCACCAGCTGGAAGTCTCTGGACCCTGGGGGACAGGAGACACTCTGACTGTCCGCACCTGGCTGTCTGAGGGGACGGCAGACGGGGGACGCTCACCTTCCTTCTGGGGACGCCACTGGAACTCCAAGACGACGTCATCGTGTCCAACAAAGGCGTGGACGGGACTGTTGAGGTCTAGAACGCTCCACAGAAGGAGACTGTTCTCCCGCCGCAGCTGAGGGACCATGACGGTGACGAGACCGCTGGAGAACGGCTATGGACAAACGGGGACAGAATGAGACAGAGGGACGGGGATACAGACCGGGACAGAGACGAGTGTGTCTCACCGTGTAGCGGGCCTTCCACACCGGGACCTGGCAGGACAAGACGCTCAGGTACTTCCTGGGCTGCCGGTAGTCCCAGAACTGGGGACAGAAGAGAAAGGGCGTCTCGTCAGGAGACGCCCTTTCTCTTCTTCTGAAGAGAAGTTTAGGACGGCGTGTCCTCACCCTGACGGAGTTGTCCTGGCTGGACGTGGCGAAGACAAACTCATTGTCTCGGTGCCAGTCCAGGCCATGGATCTTGGACAGGTGAGCAGCCAGGTACTCCACCGCCGTGTTGGGTTTCTGTTCAGACGGGAGGACAGGTCAGAGGTCGTCCAGCTGCCAGAACCTGCAGGACATCTCACCCTCTTGTCCCAGATGCGGACGTCTCCGTCATGGCTGGATGCCAGCAGGTGTGGGTTCCTCCGGTTCCACTTCACCTGAGCAGCTCCAGCTGGTGGGACAGTGGGACAGGGATGGCAGTCAGCGGTGCGTTCAGGGAACTTGGGAACGTTTTAGGCTGAGGACTCACCGACAGCAGACAGCGCCACCGTGGGTTTCCGAGTGTCCCTGTGGAGACAGACGGAGAAACATGAGGACAGCAGGTCCAGTGTCTCCTGAGACCGGTCCTGGGTTTTCCTCCTACCTGGTGTCCCAGATGTAGATGTAGGTGTCCACTGAGCTGGACACCAGCAGCTCCGAATCGAACCAGGACCAGTCCAGGTCGCTGCCAGGATAATCACAGTGAGTCTCACCTGTCCCCACCTGCGGACAGGTGTGCTTGCTTTGTGTCTGTCACCTGATGACCCGGGTGTGTCCCTGCAGGGACGTGTGAGTCTCTCCACAGCCGTCCCTCCAGGAGTACAGGTCCACTCGCTGGTTGCTCTAGAAACATAGGAAGGACATTTAGGACCTGGACCCCACCGTCCCCTGCTGACCCCAGACTAACATGGTGGTGGCAGCATCATGCCTGAATGCCACTTCATGAAGTGGACGGAACCATAAACGGCTGGGATTTGTTCGTCAATCAGTCATCCAATAATGGCTCAGAGACCGGACCACAGCAGAACTCACCGAGGCGGCGAAGACGTGAGCCTGGGACTGGTGTGGGTTCCACTGGACCGTCCCCACGTCCCACTTACTGTGGCGGCCCATCTTACGGGACGGCTCGGACGGAGCGTCCAGGTTCACCAGGTAGAGGGAGTGCCGGCTGGACAGGGACAGAGAGACAGACATTGAACATGATCTTTTTTTTATCTCCGAAGAGTTTTTAGCGGCGCTAGTGGCTCGCATTTTTTAACAGTAGACTGACAGGAAGGAGGGCGAGGAGAGGGGGGAAGGACATGTGGCAAAGGTCATCGGGACCGGGAGTCGAACCCACGACGTCCGCGTGGTGGACTAAGGCCTCCAAACGAGGGGCGTGCTAAACCCCTGCACCACCACAGCACGCCCCACATGATCTTTTAACAGAGACAAAGATCATGTCACTGGTTCCATTGGTTCTGCTGGTTCCATTGGTTCTGTCTCTCAGACAGGATCCAACAGGCTGGTTTAGAACTGATTCGGAACCAGTCAAACTGGGTCCGATGTTAGAGCTGGAGGATCCATCTGGGCCGGACCAGAACCCACACTCCTGTCCTGCCATAAACACCTTCAGAACCAGAACCAGTCCTTGACTGCACCAGAGGTTTGACTTACTGGATAGCCAGGGTACCAATCGATTATTGACAATTAATCAGGTAAATTAATTTCACTGATTTTTTTTATTTCTTTCTATACAAAATAAAAAATATGTTGAAATGCAAATAAACAAATAATTTAAGGAAGAAGTCAGAACCTGATTTACAGGAATGGACCGGCAACCGGAGCTTACCCTGACAGCACTGCGTGGGAGCCCAGGCAGTCCACGGACATGGCGGTGGCCTGGAACACAGCACAGACCACAGGTCAGAGGTCAGCTTCCCACCGGCCCTGACCTGCAATCCAACATGGCCGCCCCGCTTGCAGCTGCAACATGTGGTCAAATCTGGTTTTACTTAAACTCAAACTAATGACCCTGGACACCATGGTTACCATAGCAACTACATCCTGGAGACTGGACGTGGGAGACGGCCATCTGTTGTCACGTGACTCAACGTTGACTGAAAGTTGCCAATGATCTCCTCCCGAGGAAACCACGTGATCGGAACCATTCAGATCAACTACTGCAGATAGGCTACTGTGGTTCTGTTCGGTCTGTTAACGAACACCTCTAATCCGGATTTGCGTTCGGTTCTGCAGGTGAACTGTTCTCAGCAGCTCCGATCTCACCGAGTTTCCGGTCATAAACACCCTAGATTCCGGTCAGAAACATCTGGGTCACACACCTGAGCGTCCCGAAACTCCACCACCACAGTCTCGCTGCTCCACCGCGCCGCCATCTTTCCTCCGCGTCTCACTGTCGACACAACGCCACGTGACCTTCAGCAGCTGCGGTGACGTGTTCAATGGCGGCGGGTTCCTCCGCTTCAGAACATTAAATAACTGGGTCACAGCAGGTTCTGTAGATCTTGATGACAAATTATTAAACCGTGCAGCCCGTTGTTAACCCTTCACCACTGCAAGGGATTATGAAAGGATTACTGGAACACCCTGCTATTAACTACTTATGGTTTTAACTTCGAGTTTTAATCATTTAATTACATAATTGTTTTTTTATTATTACATACGGATTTATAGTTTAGAAAGTAAATGAAATTTTGACAGAATAGTTCGTTCAGGACCGAACGTACATTTCCTATATTTTCCACCTGAACAACTTTCAGATCAGCTCAACAAGATAAAAAGTAACACAGTGGTCAAAATTTCGACACTCGTGATGTATTTAAAGCACTCAGGCGTCAGGTGGCTGTTCCCTCGCCTCTGATTGGCCGCTGCGTCTGCTAGTCCCCAAGCCAAGATGGCGCCGACCCTGGTGGAGCATGTTGTCGCGGACGCTGGAGCGTTTTTAAAGCAGGCCCCGCTGCAGGTGAGTCCGTCCGGGGAGGACAGGTGGTCAGTGGGCCGCTGGTGGTGGAGCTCCGGCCGCGGAGCAGACGCTGCTGAGCGGACCGAATCTGGCCTCGACCCGCTGAGCCTGAAGCTGGTTCTGGCCCGGACCAACATGTTAGACTCTACGTCACAGAGGTAGCAGAGCAGACCTGGGACGGGTTCTGGTACCAGATGCTCTGAGATCAGGCCGTGTTACCACGGCAACATGAGTGGCTTTAACTGTGACGTAAGACCTGATGACGTGCTGGTTTCCGCTGCAGGAGTTTGGCCAGAACATCTACACCCTGCGGGAGGTTCTGGACGAGATCCGGGACAGAACTACCCGGAGGAGTATGGCCGTCCTGCCGTACCAGCTGACCTTCAGAGAGCCGAACCCTGAGCACATCAGAACCGGTACGTACCGGAACTGCTTCCCGACCCAAAACACGTCCGAACCGGACCTTAAAACCCGACTAAGTTCCAGAACTGTAAACATGGTGGACCCGGGAACTAATGGTTCATTTTCAAATGTTTGTCATTTATGTTTCCTGCACTACATGCTCACTGTCCAGGCTGTTCCTGGGAGACTTGCTGTGGAAACAATTATGGGTCTTACTTCCGGTGACTACCGGAAGTAGCAGTATTTCACAGTAATTTGTAGAGTTTATGCTAATCTATATTCAAATTGCATTTCTCTTTTTAGTTTTTGAACAATATTAAGTTAAAATAGTAGACTTACATGCCGTCTGCTCGCAGAGAGCTGCTCAGTTTAATCACAGGGAGCGACAGGAACACAGCGTTAAGTTTTGGATCAGAATGACACTTTAATTAGTAGTTCTGGTCTGGAACCTCTGGTGAAGTTCTGACCCGGTTTCAGTGATCGAGTTCTCTAAGAAGACGGGCGACTACCCCAGCCTGTCCGCCACCGACATCAAGGTTCTGGCTCTGACCTACCAGCTGCAGCTGGAGCACGTCGGGTCGCAGAACCTCAAGGTGGAACCGGACGTGAAGGTACTGGCCCAGTTCCCCTTTAAATCGGCAGAACCCGCCCAGATCTCTGACCCGTTCTTCTGTTCTAGGTGACCATCCAGAGCACACAGCGCCACCCAGAGGCTCCGGTCCACATCGCGGGCTTCCACCTTCCCTCCAGGGTATGGACCAAGGCTGGTTCTGGTTCTGGCCCTGGTTCTGGAAATCTGAGTTTTGTTTCTGTCTCTTCAGAGGACCGTGGACGCTACGAATGCCGGACACACTCGGTCGGAACCATCCACTCAGACGAACCCGGACCAGTTCAACAGCTTCCAGTTCTGGAGGCAGCCGCTGCCGAGCCTCGAGGGAGACCTGCTGGACCTGCTGGTGGGTGGTGGTTCTGCAGACAGATCCGCTAGACCTCTGGTGCTAAGCGGTTCTGGTTCTGTTCCGTCAGGATCCAACCGACCCGGTCCAGCAGCCAGACATCCCGGCGTCCTCAGAGACAGACGAAGACTTCAGCAGCTTCCGGTTCTGGAGAGACCCGGTTCCCAGCGTGGACCAGGACCTGCTGGCCCTCCTGGTGAGTCTTCATCAGCGACCCGGTTCTGCTGGGCCCGATTCCTCCGGGAGGAAGTCGCTGACCTGTTAGTTTACAGGATGTGGGCGGAGCCTCGTCCCAGGTGGAGGGGAGGAGGGTGGAGCCTGGGCTGGAAGCGGACCAATCAGACAACGATGATGATGATGATGATGGCTGGATCACTCCCAGCAACATCAGGCAGGTGAAGATGGAGTCGTCTGATTGGACAGAGGCGTCTGATGTCAGAGTGGGTTGCCTGACCACCGACTTCGCCATGCAGGTGAGTCTCTGTCGGTTCTGCTCGGTTGGTTCTGCTCGGTCCGGCCTCTGACCCGACTCTGTCTCCAGAACGTTTTGATCCAGATGGGCCTACATGTTCTGTCCGTTGGCGGCCTGGTGATCCGGCGCGCCCGCAGCTACATCCTGCGGTGCCACGCCTGCTTCAGGTAAGTCGTCGCAGAACCGCCTGCAGGCCGGGTGTGTGCCCGCCTGACCCGGTTTGGTTTCTGGTTTGGTTTCCAGGACGACCAGCAACATGAGCAAAGCGTTCTGCCCTCACTGCGGCAACCAGACCCTGAAGAAGCTGGCGGTTACCATTGGCGACGACGGCAGCATTCAGATGCACTTCTCCAAGAACCCCAAGGTCATGAACCCCCGAGGAACCAGGGTGAGACGCTTTGACCTTCAACCCCTGTAGAACCTCCAGGTGGGTCAAACTCCACCTGCAGGTTCTGCGGTTCTCAGAACCAGTTTGGGGCCTAAGGCTGCCAGGCAACGTTCCTGTTGGATGGAAGGGTTAAAGGTTAAATTAGGAGTCCAGTTGAAGCTGTTGAACTAGTTGAACCAGAACCATCTAGACCAGTACCCACAGTTCTGCCAGGTGATTCAAACCAGTGGTTCTGGAAGACTGAACCAGCTGGTCGGGAACCTTGAACACTTTCTGTGGGAGTGTTCGGGAGGTCCAGGTGTGGTTCCACAGCTGGTTCTGGTAGAACTTTCCTCAGACAGGAAGCAGCGTGCTAACCCTGATTGTGGATCCTGTCCACAGTACTCGCTGCCGCTGCCTCGCGGCGGGAAGCACGCCGCCAACCCCCACCTGGTGGAGGACCAGCGCTTCCCGCAGCAGCGGCTCTCCAGGAAGGCCCGGCAGAAGACGGACGTGTTCGACCCGGACTACGTGGCCGGAGCGTCGCCGTTCTGCCAGAACGACGTCTACAGCCGCGCTGCCAACCTGCAGATCCGTGACGGGCAGAGCGGCGCCGGCCGCAGGCGGGCCAACCCCAACGCCGCCCGTAGGAAGTTCCTCAAGAAGTAGTGATGGAACCAGGTCCAGCTCGGTTCTGGACTTTGGTTTCAGATCATGAAAATGAATTTCTCCCTTTGTGTTCTTTTCAAAACTCTGAACTAAACTTGAACATCTGGGTTCACCTGTAGGACTTTTCTAGAACCCGTTTCAGTTCTTGGATCTGAACCTCCCTGGCTAAATAAATGCTTCTTTATTTTTATTATTATTATTAAATTTAGTTTGAACACTTCTGTGTAATTCTGCTGTTTGGCCACCAGGTGGCAGTGTTTGTAAGACACAACAAGACTTACAACTGAGGTTTTAATGAACAGAAGAAAACTCTACAGACCCAGAAAGTTCGGTTCGGTACAGCTGCACTTCTTCAATATCCCGTCACCCACAATGATTCTGCAAGTCCATCAGAACCCTGCCGAGGTTCTGGTTCTGGCCCATCACTCTGCGTCAGCTTCCAGTTCTGCTGCAGTCTCTGTGCGGCCCGGCTGAGAAGGTTCCGGTTCTGGTTCCGGCTGCGCGAGCGAGCCCTGCATGGCTGGGATGTTGGCCTCCGATAGCAGCGGTTCTGGTTCTGGTTCCTTCTGAGGGAGAATGAAGTCCAGCGGCTGCAGGATGGCAGAGACGTCGATGCGACCCAGACCGCCATACCTGTGGAGCTGAGACGCAGGAACACCTGGAGAGAGAAACACCTGGATCAGAACCCACAACATTTCCTCCAGGTTCTCACTGTAAATGGTGACACTGCGGACCGCTCGCTCACCCAGAACCAGCGCCAACTGGGCCGGAGGGAACAGAACCTGCAGGCAGCGGCTAAGGAAGGGCAAAAGGTCATCAGCGAATGACGAGCAGAACTGGACGAACAAATCCTCCTCCTTGCTGCTGAAGGCCGACTGCTCGGCCCGGTGGAACGCCACAATGACACGGGTCACCTGCCGGAGGAGACGGGTCAGAACCAGGACCAGAACCCAACAGAACCAAAACCAACAGATAGCGGCTGATTAAATGGTTTTATCTTTTAAACTAATCAAAGCGCGCGCTGTAGGCAGCGATGACTTCCTCTGTAGCGCAGAAACCAAGTTTCATTCAGCAGCAGAGAAAAATCAAAAAGTGACAAAATGTATGGAGGATGCATCCTGCCAAAACTGGCAGTAAAAACAGAAAGCAATAAATGGCTTTTTAAGTTAATGTGGAAATATGGCATCCAAAAAGATGAAAGAACTTTGATTATCCAGTGAGAAACTATGAATCATTTTCAGCTGTATTAATGTATCATTTATCTTATGTAATTTTTTAAAATCTAATTCTGATTTTGGAAGGGGCGTGGCTCCAGTCTGACTCACAGTCCTCAGGACGTCTTCCAGGCTGCGGCTGACGTCCTGGGCCGCCCCCAGGGGGCAGCAGAGCCGCAGGTCGTTGAAGGCGCTCAAAATGTGGTTGAGGAAGCAGGCCAGCGGCGGGAAGTCCAGCAGGGCGGTGGGCGGCTGCAGGGTACCAGGCTGTACGCCGGGGGCCACAGGGGCCAGTGCGCCCCCCAGTGCCACTGGCAGGGCCACCAGCGTATAGCGGTTCATGTCCTCCTGGAAGCGGTCAGCCGCCTCCTGCAGCGCCGCTTGGAAGGCCTCCAGCGCCACCTGCTGGAATAGCGGTGCCAGCTGGCCCCGGAAGTCGGCTCCCACTCTGCTGAAGGACAGGCCGAAGTACATGCACTGGCCCAGCAGCGAGTCCAGCCGGGGGCCCATGCTGCGACGCAGGTCCCTCTGCAGCGTCACCAGAAACTCCGCCACCCTCTGTGCCACCCAGCCGTGGAAGATGGCTGCCTCGCCCTGGGCGCCCGGGGGGCCCGCGAGCGGGTCGTCGTCGGAGAAGATGGCGCGGTACTGTGTGATGATGTCGAACAGGTGGACCCGGCACGCCTCCACCGTCTTGGTGACGTGAACATAAGGATCGTCATTGGGGACGGCGTCCAGCACGGAGCTCAGCCAGCTGCCGCGTGCCTGCAGGAACTTCACTCGGAGCTCCGCCTCCGTGAACACGTCCATCCGCCGCAGGTAGCCAATCACGCGCAGGCACACGGGCAGCTGGGCGTTGGAGCGCAGCTGCTGCAGCAACTGGTTGAGCATCAGCTGCGCCGCCTGCCGCACATCCCGCACGATGTCCTGCAGGAGACACCGCAACATCAAACCTGCTAGAGAACACGCGTCCATCAGTGATAGAGACGTGTCCCAGCAGGCCTGCCGTCCACAACCCATTCTCACCTGGATCACAGGTAGTGCGGCGTGCTTCCTCTCCAGCCGGCGGACGTAGGCAGCCAGCTCCAGCGCCTCCTCGTAGTAGCCGTTGCGGACGCAGGTGTCCATCAGCTGCGGGATCTCCAGGATCTCCAAAATCTCTGTGTGCCGGTTCAGAGTCAGGCTGTTCATCCGCCGGCTGACAGCGATCTCCTCCGCTTCCGTCATGAAGGTCCTGAGAAAACACTGGTCAATCTGAAAGGTTCCTACAGTGGAAGGTTCCTACAGTGGAAGGTTCCTACAGTGGAAGGTTCCTACAGTGGAAGGTTCCTACTCTGGAAGGTTCCTACTGTGGAAGGTTCCTACTGTGGAAGGTTCTTACTCTGAAAGGTTCCTACTCTGAAAGGTTCCTACTCTGGAAGGTTCCTACTCTGAAAGGTTCCTACTCTGGAAGGTTCCTACTCTGGAAAGTTCCTACTCTGGAAGGTTCCTACTCTGGAAGGTTCCTACTCTGGAAGGTTCTTACTCTGAAAGGTTCCTACTGTGGAAAGTTCCTACTCTGAAAGGTTCCTACTCTGAAAGGTTCCTACTCTGGAAAGTTCCTACTCTGGAAGGTTCCTACTCTGGAAGGTTCCTACTCTGGAAGGTTCCTACTCTGGAAAGTTCCTACTCTGGAAAGTTCCTACTCTGGAAAGTTCCTACTCTGAAAAGTTCCTACTCTGAAAAGTTCCTACTCTGAAAAGTTCCTACTCTGAAAAGTTCCTACTCTGGAAAGTTCCTACTCTGGAAAGTTCCTACTGTGGAAGGTTCCTACTCTGAAAGGTTCCTACTCTGGAAAGTTCCTACTCTGGAAAGTTCCTACTCTGGAAAGTTCCTACTCTGGAAAGTTCCTACTCTGGAAAGTTCCTACTCTGAAAGGTTCCTACTCTGGAAAGTTCCTACTCTGGAAAGTTCCTACTCTGGAAAGTTCCTACTCTGGAAAGTTCCTACTGTGGAAGGTTCCTACTCTGAAAGGTTCCTACTCTGGAAAGTTCCTACTCTGGAAAGTTCCTACTCTGGAAAGTTCCTACTCTGAAAGGTTCCTACTGTGGATGGTTCCTACTCTGAAAGGTTCCTGGCATGGAAGCTCTGCTGCCCCTCAAATGATCTAGATGTTTCAGAACCAGGTCTTTCTGAATTCTCAATAAACTTTAGAAATGACAGTCTGGTTCTGGTCCATTCCTGCACTGGATCCAAACAGCATTACCGCTTCACTGATTTACAGCTAAAGGTCCAAACATGTTTTACAGAAATTCGGTGGTTCCGTTTCTGGAACTGGACCGCAGTAAACCTGGTCAACATATTTAGTGTTTTCACAGATTAATTGTTCTACAGAACCAAGACTGGGTCTAAAGTAACTAACAGTGGATCGGCCTCCACCCGGGCCGGTACCAACCTGCACCTCTCTCCGAACCGGGGCAGCTTGTCCAGCAGCCGGGACACGCTGCCCTCCACCCGGCCGAAGTCCCGGTAGATGTGCTTGGTGCAGTCCGCGGTTCGGATGAAGGTCTGGTAGTTGGAGAAGGCCAGCTCCCGGGTCTGCTGCAGGATCTGGTTCCGCTCCTCGGCCAGCCGCTCCGGCTCCCGGCTCAGTTTATCCAGGCCGCAGGCGCTGAGCTCGGACAGGTAGGCCGAGAAGTCCGGGTTGTCCCTCCAGCTGTCCGGAAAGCTGTCCTTAAAGACGGACACCAGGATACTCTCGTCCTCCACGTCCATGATGCTGCAGCCGGAACCGCTGGGTCCGTCCGGGTCCGAGCCTCAGGTTTGCTTTCAAGGCGGAGGTGACAACCACTTCCTGTTCCTGCTTCTTCTGTTTTACCAGCTGGTTAAGATGCGCTGCACCGCCCCCTAGCGGACGGACTGAAAGACTTTGTCAGCTCGGTTTTTAGTATGGAGGGCCAAATGGGACAAAATTTAATGAATACGTAATCATTAATGAAACCATGAACAAAATTGTTCTTTACAGTACAATCAGTGGCGCAAAAGGCCGCTATGCAGCCTATGCAACGCATAGGGTCGCTGCACTAGAGGGGCGCAACAACGATGTGGGGAATTTTCTTTTTCTAGTCAGCATTTTATGTTGACTAGAAATAATCAATAACAGAGGAACAGCACTGATCAGGCGCCCCTCCCCTCCTGCCAGCCGCTCTTCCTCCTATACAGGTAACTCGGGCAGCGGCCCTTCGAGAACCGCTGAGGCGCGTTTTTTTTTCCTTTTAAATTTGAATTGTATTAGTGCCTCGACAACAGGGAGCTAAAGATGAGGCGCAGAAAAAAACTCAGGGGCACAAAACAGAAAACGGAAAAGGGATAAAGATGTTGGAGAGACGAAGAAAAGCGTTTCAAAGTGGTTAGAAGACAGAAGGTCAGTAATGTCAGTGTATCAACAAGAGAGTTGTAAATATTCAGGTTAGCTTAAGCTAAAATAACAGCTGGTTGTTGTTTCTCCGCCCCGTATTGAACCAATACAGGACGCGATTTATTCCGTATTGCTATAAATGTCTGATAGACAAACTATCGCACATCTCAACAATAAGTGTAATAATAATGACCAAAACAAAACACGGAAAATATTAAGGTCAGCTAAATTGTCGTTGC
>CAEFZY010074103.1:0-13901 GCA_903066815.1 Brachyrhaphis roseni
TATAATTATTTCAAAGTGATTTTGAGTCAATAGGTCACATGACCTGGAAGCTATTGAGAAAAAATACTCAATTTTGAAGAAAAAAATTCCTAAAAAGTTGAAAATGATTTAAAATGGAAATCAAATGTCTGTGCCTCATCTATAGGGACTATTATAATTATTTCAAAGTGATTTTGAGTCAATAGGTCACATGACCTGGAAGCTATTGAAGAAAACATTATATTATTTAATATTAAAATTATTGAAAATGTTGTATACGACTTTAAAATTTTATAGATCCTATTTTGGCTCATGTAAAAGCATGAATTAGCACTGACAATTAGTTAGTTGATTACAGTTCAAGGCATTTATTAACATTTCTTTGACTGGAATATTTGGTTCGGTAATTTGTTGATAGTCCCTAAGTGAACCTTCGGGCGCTGCATCCGGGAGCGGTGGAGAACCGCTGGCCGACATTAGCGTTCATAAATCGGATCAACCTTGAGCTGAACGCCGCTTACTCCCCGGAGTTCGAATATCGAATATCCAACTTGAAACTAACTTCACTGCGGTAGAAGACCACCTGGTCAAACAAGACCGAGGCTGACTTTATTTCACTGTGTGCAAAAATACTGTTGGTTGAAGGATTTCAAACAGCATCAACATCATCATTGAATGTGCCATAATAAATTATACATGCAGTTTTTCCACATTCTTCTGAGTATTAATTCATCAGATGATATCCTCTCTGCCATCGGAACTAATGTATCGGCATTGCGTTGCTGTCCGGATAGTAGTTGACGTAGCACCATGTGAACACATGCATAAACAAGGCAGCTTCGAGACTGTACAGTGGTAGATCAGAAGGTTCTGTTTTAAACTAATATTCTTGTACATATCAGAATATTGAGCGAAACAGAAAACTAGTTTATTATTTTCTGAGCTAAAATGGCGTCAACAGATGTGCAGGATGACAGCGACGACGGTATGGACGCGTTCATGGACAAATTCAAATCGCAGAGGTATAAAAATGCTTTCACTGACAATAACTGGGAGGAGGTAAGAAAGGCAGTCAGATCTCTTATCTTTTAATGGAAATTCATTTTTAATCCGTATGTTTAAATTTGATTTGCAGGAGTTCAATAAAATTCCCATGTTCATGAAAACAGCCCCAGAAGAGATCGACCCTAAAAAATACCCTGAGCTAGCCTGTCTCCAATCTATAATCCATGATGAGGATAGATCTCCGGAAGGTAAGTAAAACCTCACATTTGTGTCACACACAGGAAGTGTTTTCAAGTGCAGTAGTTTTAAAAGTATGAGATATGTGTTGTTTCAGAGCAAGCAAAGAGTCTGAAAGATGAAGGAAATGCATTTTTCAAGGAGAAGAACTACAAATATGCAGTAGTGGCCTATACAGCCGCGTTGAACAAGAAATGTGGGGACCAGGAGCTCAACGCTGTGCTACTGACAAACCGAGCAGCATCACACTTCCACCTGGGTAAAAAAAAAAATCCTATCTGTCAAAGTTTGTTTTGTGTTTTTTGGTGGTACAATTATTTGGTGTTTTTTGTTGATATTTTTCTGACAGTCAACTCTTCGGCTTAATGCACAATGATGTACTAAGCCTACTACTACTACTAAATCATTTAAAGTTTGAAATTAAAATGGACATGTAAAATTTACAATTAAATCCATATTCATCCTCAAACATCCTATGATTGCCATGTAGGATGTCTAAAAAGATGTATGCAAACTTGTTTCCCACAGGTAACATGCGTTCTGCACTGAATGATGCTGCAGCTGCGAAGAAGATCAAACCAGACCATCTCAAAGCATTGATCAGAGGTATGTACTACTATTCTTATTACTATTGACTGCCCATACAATTAGATCATACAGTTATGCCAGAATATAGAAGACATTTTCATATCCCACATATATAAAATAAAATAGAATTGGGTATGA
Source organism: Brachyrhaphis roseni (assembly GCA_903066815.1). Taxonomy (NCBI): domain Eukaryota; kingdom Metazoa; phylum Chordata; class Actinopteri; order Cyprinodontiformes; family Poeciliidae; genus Brachyrhaphis; species Brachyrhaphis roseni. Next base: position 1,948 of record CAEFZY010074103.1, read on the forward strand.
CAGTTTTTGGGGTTCTGCAGGTGCTCAGTGCTGTGTGGAGCTGCGTAACTTTTCAGGCGCCATCCAGTGGTGTGATGAGGGACTGAAGTTCTACCCGACTGACAACAAACTGATGGAGCTGAGAGCATCTGCAGATAAGCATAAAGTAATTCAGTTGAGTTGGGTTTCAAGAGGGTTGCAACAAATGAATGAATGTGTTGTGTTTTTCTGTGGTGTCTCAGAGAGCAGCAGAGAGAGATGCCAGGAAAGCCAAGGCAAAAGAAAAGAAACTGCATGGTGAGAAAGAGGCCCTTCTGGGTGCTATAAAGGTATGCCTCTTAGCTTCGAATACCTTAAGTTTGAAACCGAAACAATTGAATTAAGTTCAGTTTATTTATACATTACTGATTCACATCAAATGTCATCTCAAGGCACTTTACAAAAAGAAATCAAATGTATATTCAGAAATGTTTAATCAGTTGAGTCCAATCATATTGCTAAATATGTCAACTCTCCAAATTTCAGTTTGATCTTAGTTATCAACCAATGCAGTGAATCCCAGGTTGTTATTCGGAGGGTTAGGGTTAGGGTCTTCTGTTTGAGACCTAGTGTACCTTCTGTGAAGAGAAATAACAGAAGGAGTATTAAGATGATGCATAATTAGAGAGTACTAGGAGAAAGTAGCAGAGCGAGGAAAGTTGGTCAGTATATCACCAGTTATCGTGTTAGGTTGACTCAGGATGACCTACCCCAATCTAACTGTAAGCTTTGGCAAAGAGGAAAATTTTAAACCTCATATTAAAAGTAGTCAGAATGTTTGCATGGCAGACAAAAACTGGGACCTATTTCCAAATGAGAGGAGCCTGATGACTAAAATATCTGCATCACATTCTCATTTTAAGACAGTCTAGAACCAACATGTGCAGGTTTACTGGTGACCACTGCTCTTCTGTCACCTCATCTAATTCAAATTTATTTTAATGATGATTTTCCTTATTTACTTTCTGCACAGGAAAGAGGCATCAAGCTTCTCCAGCCAATAAGGTCACGACCTAAAGGCTCAGACAGTGAGGATGAGGATGAACGCCCCTCAGAAGGAATAGCACAGCTGAGCCTGGACAGCCTGACCCCTGTGGAGGCCACAGGGGCTCAGGTCTTCCTGGATGAGCAGGGATCCTTGCACTGGCCGGTTCTGTTCCTCTACCCCGAGCACCAACAGAGCGATTTCATCTCAGCCTTCTGTGAGAATGACAGGTAAAGCACTGCTTTCTTTGCTCAAGCCCATTTATCAAATGGGGAATTTATGTCCTTATTCTACCCATAATTCATGTTTATGGTTATTGTCCTCCTAAAAGGTGTACCTCAGTCTCAAGTAACAGTTATCCTGTCAACATCTGAGACCTTCACACAACAGCTGTAATCATTTCCAAGATTCAAATACACAGCTGTGTGCTAAAAATGTCTAAAAAAAAAATGGAAAGACGTTCCCTCAATAATATGACAACATTGTGAACATTTAACAACTTGTCTTGGTTTTTATTCTGCTTTTGTATTTGAAAGGGTAAATGATGAATTCTTACACTTTATGAGACTGGTTCCTTTGAGTCATTTCTTGTTAAAACACTTACAGCTCTTTCATTGTCTGTGTTTTACACTTCAGCATGTGAAGGATTGGTAGAAGTTGTTTGGATTTATAACAAATACCAAAGCATTCATTCTGCTGCAGGTTAACAGAATATTCAGGGGTTTTTGTCACGAAGAACTTTAATCACCACTTGGGGGCACTGTTTAGCTAATCTTTGTGTTTAACCACTTTATTGTAAAGAAAATGTTTATTTTTTGCGGCAATCATTAGTAAACAATAAGCCATTTAATGCCACTTTATTAGAGTTCCTGTTTCATTCTTGAGTTTCTGTTTCTCTTTATTCTTTATTATTATTTTTATTATTCTGGTTGCTCTTTTTTCGCCACTCTTCTTCTCCTGCATACTTTGTGCTATTTTAACCATTTAACTTTTATATTATTCAGCTTGCTCTCCTAATTCCGGCTTTATCTCTAGGTATTCATAACCTTCATACTTTTTATAATATTCAGCTTTTTATGAAATTTTCACCCCATAGAAAAGGGGGAAACAGCTACATCCTGTGGCAGATTTGAAGATTACAATATGAAATGTCGGTTTTGTTTCACAGCTCATGTTTCAGGTCGGCTTCAAACACTTTTGCCATTTTCACCAAAAGCATTCAGCATCGAGCATTCAGCATTCACACTTGCATTTGCATAGGAAATGCACACTTTCTAGTTGCATAAGAATTTTGTCTTGCAGATCTGTTTTGAATCTTTGTCTTTTTTGGATTAGCTTTACAGATCATCTTTGTGTTATGTTTGGGGAGGAACTTCCACCTTGGGACACAGACAGAAAATACCACCCACAAAACCTGCAGGTTTGTACCTGTGCAAAAGCAAAGCTTCTGAATAAACTTAAACCACTGTTTTTTCTGTTTTGTTATCTAAAATTGTCTCTTTTCTCATCATGTGTGAATTATTTTGTTGTGTTTCCTCCAACAGAACGGTTTGTGTACTCTGTGAACTATGTCAACAGCAGTTTGAAAAGCTAATTTGGAGCTTTTCAGTTTAGGTCTCTAATTTATATTTGATTAGAGATCAAATTTAATTTTTATGTAGCGTCTAACTTTGTTTTCCAGCTGTATTTTGAAGATGAGGAGAAGGAGACTCTCTACCAAGTTGATCCAGAAATGTCACTTTTAAAATCATTGCAGCATAAGAGGTAATTCTTTAATTTTTTTATGTTTCTTGGTTTGTTGGTATGATTGTTGGTTGTTATTACAGAGAGTTATTGAACATTCGAGCCAACAGTTTCAAGGAGTATTTTTTTTTAGTATTTCTGATGAAAATGTAAGTTTGTATGATTCCTAATAACCAATTAAAGCTATCTGTATTGTATTCTGCATTAGTGAATATAAAATTATGAAAATAGTTTTAGTGCTTTCCCTTGTTAGAAATTGAACTCTTTTGCCATTTTATAAGGAGTGTAAGTCAGTTAGATTGCATGCTAACTATTACTTACATTTGGTAAAAATGCTTGAGTGGTGGTGTTTGAGTTTTGAGGTGAAGAACCTTCAAAAATAAAATGGAAACTACGTGTAATGCATAGCAGTTTATTTTGAGAGGAAATCATTTCCTGCATTAATTCTTAAATCTGTTTCTTCAACAGGTTTTTTGTGAAGGCAGGCACCCCAAGCTTCATGGTTTTAGTAAAAGACTCACCATTCTGCAAGCAGTTTTTGTCTGGAAAGAAAAGCCATGGATTGTAGACACGGACACATGATATGAGAAAGTAGAGGACTGACCGGAGCGCTTTTGTTTTGAAGACTACAATTAAAAGACAACTGCCTGCTTGGCTTTGTTAATGAAGCAGAATCTCTTGGCAAAACTTCATTACTGTCAACATGCTTGGTAGTTGATATGTGCAGGTTATTATGATTGTGATGTCTTCTTTTGATTTTTCCAAACATGGCTCTCTACATCCTGGCCAAACATCTCTATTTTGAGTCCATCTATGAAATCATGTGGTTCATTCAAATGTAACTTTGTAAAAATGAGTGTTGATTCTCCATATTTTCTAGAAATAAATACTGCATGCCCTTCTAAGGACACCTTCATAGCTTTAATATGTAATAAGAAAATTCTTAAATAATACAAATAAAATGGCAAGTCTAAGATGAAGGTCTAGAGACTTTGGGCTTCAAAGTCGACCACAAGAGTTTTGGTCGAGTATTTTTCTGGTATTTCTATAGTATGCATTACATTTGTAGTATGCATACATACTACAAATGTATACATACATTTGTAGTGAAAGTCGTATGAAATATTAATATTACACAAAGTAAGCTATGTGTGAAGGATCAGTTTAACCTCCAGCGAAAACACCCTGAGGGTTCAGAGAACAACAAAATAAACGACACTCTTCTCCTCACTTGGCACCAGAACATGTTTTATCCAAAGAAGTCTCCTCACTCTTTGCTGACACAATTTTTTCACCTTGACCCAGTGAAAAAGATAGACTTCTGCTATAAACATACAGATAAGACAGTTCTTCAGTTGTGTTGCTTTATTTCATGTTGACAACCTGAATTAGGATAATACAGTGCAGTGTTTTACCCTGTTCTGAAGACACACAGAGTCAAGCTGCACATATCTCCCTCTCTGACAGTTAATGTTGTGTTTACCAAAACACATTCATGTGGAACATTCTTGGAAAATGTTTATTTGCTTTAGGGACATCTTTCAAAGCTGGTTTTACACTCCCACAGTGATATAATCATAAACCCAGCATCAAGCCCTGCTTAAATGAAATCACATTTTTTATGTAATCTAGTTTTCTAAAAATGTAATTTCATTAGCTGTAAGTCAAATGTGAAAATGACCAGTAAAAACACAAATATACCACTGTATAAATCTATATCATATGAATTTAACACTTATGACTGAACAAATGTGAAAGAATGACTGTTTGACAGTATTATAATTAAGGGTGGGTGATATGGACTTAAAGTTTTATGGTAGTTTAATATTGTAATAACAATGAAAGTGACACTAACTATTACTTCTTTAGGTAACCGTATGGCGCAACAAGAGCAGTTGCACAAACAAACACTTCTCTTGAAAAACAAGATAAGTGATTAGTATCACTAATCTGCACACAGAAACTGAATTTAATCATATTTTAAAATGTATTGATATTTATTGAACAAACAATGTAGAAAATAGTAAAGCTAATAATCCTGACATTACAGATAGTTTTTTGGAGTTTTAAACATCAATTAGAATTTATTGTGACAATGATAAATCAAAACTGTTAAGACATTTATCACAATAAACAATATAAACGCCGGCCCCTAATTCTAACTAAAGGAAATGTATTAGTCACTCATTTATGTTTTTTTTTTAGATGTGTTATTGGGCTTATGTTTTTTTTTTTTTTTAAATGAAGGATATAGTCAAACAATGTTTATAAGAAAATATGCATATGAACTTCAAGGTCACATTTAACATTTTATTTTTGTAGGAAGTATTGTCTTGACTGTTAATACTGATCTGAAGAATTTAACTTTTGACAAATTTGTACAGTTATTTTACTCTTTAAAATCAAGATCGTTTTCATTTTGAAGTCTTGTAAGACTTTGAAAAGGGTTTTGAAAACTAACAGGAGTTTGAGAGTTTTGAAACCCACCAGGATATTGAGGAAGATTCTGAAACCAAGGAGGGCTTTCGGGAACGTTTCGAAACCCAACAGGGCCTTGACCAGGGTTTTGAAAACCACCAGGAGGTGAAGCAGAGTTTTGATTAACCATCATGACAGGATTAGTCTGCATGTTGACCACTGTTGGGGGCTGGTGTGTCTGGGGCTGCTGCATAATGACAACAACAGGAGTGTGCTCCTTTAGCTCACGATGCATCTGACACCAGGAGCACCAGACACAGCAACAGGAAGCAAATATGTCTTCACACAGGGAACCCTGAAAGCAAGCACATTAAAACTTATAACTTTGCACCCTCACGTCAAAATAAGTTCAGGTGAGCGTAAATAACCACATACCTTTATTCCACGTTTGTTACGAAGGGAAGCCCTCAAAGACAGTGCCGCAGGGGGGAAAAACAGAGGAATTCCACCGGCTGCAAGCACAGCAGGAGTTAACATGTCGCATAAAGGCAAACAGTAGTTCTCTTCAAATCTTCTTGAAACAGTGCAGGCAAGGAAAGGGCAGCACCAGAAGCCATAGCAACCTGGGGAAAACAGATATACAGAGCAATGAAGTTGACTTAGCTCTTTAGAAGACTTATGTAATTTAATCTCAAAGAAAACAACTCTTACAGGTATTCACGTCTTCAAAGCAGTCAAATAGACCACTTTTCCAGGCTATCGGGAGAGTTTCTGACATCCTACCCAGTTCAGCCACAAACTGAATTATGACCGTCTGTGACCAGGAGAGACTCAATCAGCTCTAAAGTTTTCTGCAAAACAACACATGATACCACAAAACATGAAAACCTATGTTTTTTGTTGTTGTTTTTTTAGAAACAGTTGACTATGTAGCAGAAATCCAAGCTGATAGCATTTCTGTTATGATACTACAAAAATCCATTGTGTCTCTAGAACAAGTGGTTTTTACTTGTCCTATTTCAGCTGATTCCTCTTTCACAGTCTGACTGCTGGCGAAGACATTGTGATCAAATCTATGCCTCTCTATCTGTAATGTAGTAATGTTGGATCGATGACAGGAAGAAATTGCTGCAATTTGTTAAGAGCCATTTGTTAAACCCATTTAAATACATCTCTATGTACGTTTTGTATGTATCAAAGTTATCAAAGTTAGTTTGTAAAGTTTAAGATTCACTTACTGAAGGTGCGTATCTAATATCCATGGGAAGCTCCAAACTCAAGCTAGAAAACATCAATTTAAGAAAAAAAAAAACTTCCTGGTGGTGAGACTTGATGCTTTATCAAACTAACAAAAGAGTCATTTAGGAATGTGTGCTCCCTAATTTTACACAGCAGGCTAGCTTATTAAGTTTGCTGAGGATTCACTCATTAATAACCAGGAATTAAAAACTTATAGTAGCATTTGCTGGATATTTATCTACAATAAATAGATGATAAATACCCAGCAAGTATTTCATTTACACTATCTTATAGATGTAACAATGTTTGCATGATAACATTGAAATATATGAAAATAATCTGTTAACTATGCATACTGAATATTTTTTTACCTGCTCTTGTGGGAGACCTTTGTTACATGTCCGTGGATATCCATGAATGTGTGGTTTACAGTAAGATTTGCTTTGCTTTGGGAACACAAATATTCCATTTTGTAATTTGATATGGAAACACACATCTTCCCTTTTGACTGAATCCTAGACACATCTAGACACGCTCTAAATGAAGCTCTGCCCTTTTTGTTTGCTGAAAGAGGATTAAATCAGCAGTTTGAAAGAAGCAATTTATCAAAAGGCTCCATGTCCCGAGCCGATGTGGCCCAAAACTCTTAAAATGGGATGACAAACAATAAAATAAAGACTTTTGAGTAGCTTCACAAATTTATGAGATATGAAGCTCCAGGTTGAAGCAGATAGCAAAATATTTTATCCATGTTTTCATTGAACTAATCAGATATTGACATGTAGTTGACTATGAAGGAATCATAGTCAGCTGAGAATGAAAGCAAATATGTTTCACTGTTGTTAGTTCAGAAAGCACCTGGAAGGAAAAACTGAGATTTAGCAGAATTATAAACCTTGTTGTAAGTTTTAGGATAAAGAATGTTTGCCTTCTTCCATTGCTTGTTACATTTCAGAGCAACTCCTTTCTTATATTTGCACTTGTATTAATTGTTAAAAAAAAAAGGGAAACCACTTTAATGATCTGCCTCAGGTTAAGATGTGAGTTGTTTTTACCTCTTGAATGATCTATATGCCAGATGTAAACACTGGAACCATTCAAATAAAAATGAAATATTTATTAGCAGATTTGAAAGTACAGCAATGAGTTGTCCTTTATACTTCACTGATTTGCCTCAATCAGAAGTATTATCTGGACTCCTTGTCCTGACCCAATTGGGGTTTATTTTATTACTCCCCAATGCATAAACACATAGTGATTAGAGAAAAGGGTAAACCTAGACTCTGTATTGATCTCTGGTGTAATGGGAAAGTTCACTTTCATTTTCTGCTACATCACTTACTTGGAGGAAGCTTACAGCACATACTCCATGTACAAGTTTAAGAAACAACAGATTTGAAATGACACTGATCTGATACACTGTAGCAACACTGCAACTACCTTGACAGTAGTTTTTGTTCAAGCACTTAAAGTCACTTAAAGTAATTCTTAAACCATTTGCAGTAATAGTAATACCACCAGAGTGTATGAAATAGTTAAAATAGCTTTAAAGTTGCTTTCATATGAATGAGGAAATGACAGAGAGGAGAACAGATCTGGGACAGATAATGAACCAGGAAGTGCAGAGAATACAATTTTTTCAAGGTATTTTTTTGGGAAGTAAGACTTTCTCTCAATTAGAAAAAAACTGAACAGGATTTATCTGTTTGTCTAACTTAAAAGCACTATCAACAATAATAAAGTTCATGTTACTTTAGTAGTCCAATTTAGTTCATTTGCATATTTGTATCTCATTTCTGCTTGGTTAATGCTCCATAGATTTCCTTATTTAAGACATAAATATAGAAATCACGAGAAAAATCAAATATGCCACTGTGTAACAAAGTTGCATTATGTGAATTTCACTTTTTTTTCACATGTTTTACATTTTTATATTTTAATTGTTATTGAAGGAGATGTACTTATGCATAAACAAAGATATTTGGTGAAAATTATTTTAAAAAATTGTAATTAGCCTCATAACTCTTAGTAAATTGTATAAAACAGCATTACAGAATCAATCAGAGACAAACAATAAGGTCCAGTCACTCAATTTTTATTTCTTTTTTTTGGTTATGTGTTTAGATCTACTTTTTTTTGTAACATTTCCCAATTCAAATTAATGAAGTAGTTATACAATGTATATAATAATGTAAATATACATATGAACTCAAACAACTCAAGCTCAACACTTTTTTTGAAGTGTTGACAGTCAAATAAATTTTTGGATAGACTAAAGAATCCCATTATACACCAACATGATCATGGCTGATTTGGGAAGATTACATTATTTACAAGTTTGCTCAGATGTTAGAAATTATAAGCATCGTGTTCTGTAACAGAGTTCTGAGACTCTGTAGGACATTGAGGAGAGTTTTGATACCCAACAGGACTTTGATGATGAGTTTCAAACGCAACAATATTTTGAGGGTTTTGACATCCAGCAGGACTTTGTGGAGGGTTTTGAAACCCAGTAGGATTCTGGGTACAGAATCCTACTGCACTCAGTACTCAATTGTATACTCTTCTAGGTATATTGCCCAGTTATGATACTCATAACTGGGAATTTGAAGAGCGTTTTGAGGAGAGTTGTAAAAAACAACTTGGTTTTGAAAGTCAACAGAAGGTGGAAAAGAGTTTTGATAAGGCTGCATATCGACCACAGTTTGAGGCTGTTGCATTGCAATGACAGGAGTTTGGTCCCTTTGTTCATGTTTCATCTGACAGCAGGAGCAGCAGAAAGTGGGACAGTGGGAAGCCTGAAAGCAAACACATTGAAACTTTTTGTAACATTGCACTTTCATTTCAAAATGAGTTCAGATGAGTGTAAATTTGTCATACCATTATTCCGTGTTTGTCAGGAATGGAAGCTCTCTTAGACTATATACCAGGAGGAATAAACAGAGGAATTCCACAGGCGTCAGGATGTTACATAAAGGCAGACAGTTGCTCTCTTTAAATGACTCTAAAACAGTGCAGGCTATGGAGAGGTATCACCAGAAACCACAGCAACCTGGAGAACACACAAACATACAGCATAGAAGGCTTGTTGTTTTAAATTTAAAAATTGAAAAGAAAATGTTTTGAACATGTTAATCAGTCAATCAATCAATTGTATTTATAAAGTACCTTCATACTAAAAGCAGCTCAAAGTGTCGTACAGAATCTTTTTTAATCGTTAGTTTCTTAGGCACACTCATTTAGTAAAACCTTTTTATGAGATTAGCCGAGCAAATTGTCCAAGTTTTTCAGTTTGAAAAATTGACTGATCATTGAGGCACATGAGGCAGTTAAAATAACAAGGGAATTTTGGTTGAATTCTTTAGTAAAATGATCAATCATCAATCAAAATCTGAATGTGCAAAGCAAGTTAATCAAACAAAGCAAAAGACAGTTAACGCACAACAACATCATGAAGTAAAAATGACTTCAGAAACCAAAACACTGTTTTGTTGCTTTTCAACCATAATCTTATCAGAGTTTAAAGCTGCAGGGCATTGCCCATCTAATTGTGCTTGCTTTCTTATTTTTTAATTTAAAATCTAAATATTGGCCCAGGTCAAATGATGTGAAATTAAAACAATTTTTGTTATCAATATTAGAGAAGATTTAAACGAAGCTAAAGCAAAGGGAGTTTCCCTTAATGTACTGTAATGATTAGTTACCTTCAGAAATCAGTGATTTTCATTCAAACAGCAGTTTATTCTCACAACAATCAGAACAGCAAACAGGCATATCCAGTGTTTGTTCAGTCTGATCTGTTCTAACTGGGCAAAGACTCTACTTAATTATATTTGTGTTATCACAAAGTTTCTGGGAACCAACATTTCTAGCTTGTTAACAAAAACCTTTTAAAACTTGAAACATTGAAAATGAGTGAGTTTTCCATTCTTATCTAAACCCTCCACTAGTAGGGTGAAAACATAATGAGCCTCACATGAATGTGGCTACAGCTGGAAGAGGCAGACTAATTACCTTTTTGGATTTTACAAACAAGGAAGCAGAAGCTATTTTTTTTTTTAAATTCCACTAACACTCCCTACGTAGAATAATTGTAATCATATTAAATAAAATTTCACTTTAAGTTACTGTCTACTATTTTCTCTCCATGTCACTACTTATCTTCTTTCAAATGAAATGTAAAGAGAGATGATAATCAAGATATAATGCTTTTTGAATACATTTTTAAAACTATTCACAGAATAACTTTATCTCTGTACTGTTACTATCTAATGATAATTTATGCATTTTTACTGACCTTCTGACAGACACAGTGATACAAAATAAAAATAAATAATTGAATAATTTGAAATACAAGTTATACATTTAAAACAATAAAATTAGGAAAAGCTAGTTATTCATCTTTATAGTCTAGAAAATGTAACAATATTTACCTGCATTCATATGGAAATGTATGTACAAAACTCTATCTAACTGTACATAAGTAAAACTTTTTACCTGTTTATGTGGGAGATCTTTGTTAGTCTTCCGTAGATATCAGCAAATGAGTGGATTACAGTAAGGTTTGCTTTGTCTGGGTGCCCACAAAATATGCTGCAAAACCTGTGATGGCAGCCAGTTTGGATACCAGACATCTGCGTCCTCATCTGAATGTTCTGAATAAACATGGTAAATGATTTCACTTTGATGTTGCTGTTGCATTTTGCTATTCATGTGTTTCTTAAAGAAGCCAGAGTTTTGCTGTTGTGTGTTGCATTGGAAGAGTTTTTTTTTGTAATTTGTTGCTGAAACTGTCATCCTCCTTAGCTTGGTGTGATGTGCATTTGATTTATTCCTATTATTATTATTTTACAAAGTTCATATGGCTATTAGTTTACATCTTTTGAATGCATTACCTAAATCCAAAAGGTTGCAATTTAAAAAAGAATAAATGAAATGTCAGAATATAATTATATTAATTGTACAGTGAAATAAGAAGCTGATCTGTGTCTTTATTATGTTTAGGCCAGCAATTAATATTTATAAGACAAAATGAAATATCTGAGTTTATTAGGACCCATCAGAACTCAGAATATTAAATGATCCAACATTGCCCTCGTATTTTAATTTCATTCTTTTGTTCCGTGTTGCATAGAACAAAACCTGCTTTCCATCCCTTCCTATATTAAATCTTTATTTGTTCTAACGATCCTTGCTAGTAATCCAGTTTATCAAAATTAGTTGAGATTATTGTGGCATTCAGCATATTTCAGGATATATCATAAGCACACTGAAGACTGCTAAGCCTTTATATCTGAATATCTGAGTCAATGAGATTTAAAGGTCATCTTTACAGAATGTCTGTCTTTATATTTCTGTTTTTTTAATGTTGTTACTTCTCTCTGGTATAAAGCAATAGAATGCATAAAAGAGCTAAGTGTGTCAGTAATATAATTTATAGGGTAGTTTCATCTACAAAGTTTAATTAATTTGGGACACGTTGTACTTCGGGGCTCAGGTGGGAAAGGTTCTACTGTCTCCCAATTCTCAAACTCAAATTTATATATATATA
>CAEFZY010074111.1:0-141371 GCA_903066815.1 Brachyrhaphis roseni
TTAGATATCTATCACGCAACGCATTTGTTGTAAAGTCCGGTGTTTAGTAAGGTCAACACTGAATGTGAGGTAGAATAGGTCTGTTAATTATGCAATCTACTGTATAATCAGTAGATCCAGAAGATATTTCTTTTGCTGAATTTTGAAAAGGAAAAAGTAAAGTGTTCTTGAACTGATCTGCTGAGTATGACTGTATCTGGTTGTATACACAAGATGTATGATGAAGTTATGGTTATGGTTGGGGGGAGGGGGTTATTAAGCCAATGTGGTGCCCCCACCCCACCTCGCCAATAATGGTTGGTGCTCCTGGGCAGTGCACTGTTGGTCAGTAAGTTGTAAGGTCCCACCAAAACTTAGACCAAACCTATGCCCTTGAATACTGAATATTGTGGAAATCAGGGATCAAATGTATAGACTTACCTCACAGCTTCAGTGAAAAGTGTTTCTACAAGTGATTAAACCAAAGGTACTGATAAGAAATGAACACCCTTCTTGATTTGATTTCTGTTTGTAAAAAAACTAAACATTTTTCCCCTTGTTATAGTTGCACACTCCTTTGTGTTGGTTGACTAAGGGGTTTGAATACATTTGCAAGGCACCACAAATATCTTTGACCACTCTTATTAGTCAAAGACACCCAGCTACTTTATAAAGATTTAATTGCTTTACAGACTGAATTATGAAGGAATCGTTGGTCAGCCATTGTCATTCTGTTCGTTTTGCATTAGTGAAACTTGTTCTACATATTGTGAATCAAACGTCACAGCTCATATGTGTAAATGAGCCATCTGTGAACCACAACAAGACAGCTATGAGAACTTGCAACATCAGCTTCTGTCTTAGTGCGTGACCCTGATCCCACATGAAGCCCACTGAAGGCACCTCTGTCCTCGATTGCACGGATAAAACTAAACACTCCTTAATGATAGTAAACACTTGTCAAAGGTCCACCTCAGGCCAAATGTTTATGACCTTTCATTTCCTCACGTGGCACAATATTGACCAATTCTACCTTGTCTCCTGATTAATTTAGCAATTTATCGGAAGACACAATTTACTGATATATAAATGAAAAACTTGAATATGAAATATGAATGTAGCAAGCTGCAACCCTGAGCGAAATAAACAAACATGAAGCCACCAGAGAGCCATGAGAGAACAAGAGGGAAAAAAAGGGTTCGTGTGTGAGAACGTACATATTTGTGTGCGGCGACACTGATGTAGCACAGCCCGCCTCAGGGATTCAACCTTTTGCAAGTGGCAAAGGCAGACATGATGAAGTCATGGTGACAGTGTGTAACCTGCGGTCAGACATCTTTTTAACACGCGTTTGGTTTTTTTCTACCGATCCCAAGGCCAGTTTATCAAATACACCAGCTTTGCAAGCAGGAGGGGAACAGGAGGACTTCAATATTAAAACCATTTTCAGAGAGAGGGTATATGAGATTAGCCTCAAACCTCTAAGTATTGTTATACAAAAGCAGCTGAAGGCTACTGTCATCATGTGCTCACAATGCTAACACCTGCTTATATTTAACAGGTGTAATGGGATCCAAATTACCTCTTAAATTAGTGTTAGCTTGCTTATATGAGCTAATCAGCTCTTAATTGTGTTTATCGTTTGATGACAGGGGTGGTATGTTGAGAGTTCTGAGATTAAATCAAGATCTAGAGCTTTATACACTAGATCTTACTAATTACTGGTATGTCACCAAACCAGCTTGTAATACTCCACAGTCTACAATCACCCCAGATATGTTCTCATTTTTATGTGCTGATTTCTGATGGTTGTAAGTCTAGATGTTGTGGTAGTCTGATTTTTGCCTGAAATCGATCAGGAAATATTTTGTGTTTAATCCCAGGTGGCACTAATATGCCTCACCATGTGACATCACTACATACATAACATACATAAGCACCAATGCTTCCCACAGCGGAATACAATGCAAAAAGAAATGGGGAAAAAAATTTTGTAGTTCCAACAGTTTTTGCAATGGGTTTTTGTTATTTGTCTGTTTTGTGTTTGTAGAACATAATGTGTATAGAAGAAACAGCGCCTCCTGCATGTACAGTATATGATGGTTTCAGTATTAGGTGTATGTTCAGAAATGAGTAAAAACAGTCAAATTTTTCTTTTTTAAAAATTATTGGTTACATTAGTTTTAACTATTTTAATTGCAGTTCACTCGTTTTTGATTTAAATAGTTTTACCAATAAATACAATTGCATAACTTTCTTTTTGTCACTGTCTAAGCTCAATTATTCACAAAACATGATGCTTTACATTGGTACAAGCAGAAATATTATCCTAATTATTCATTTTGAAATATGAAAAAAAAAAATAGTATTGTCCTCAAATGATCTTAGCCAAAACTTTAAACTGTCCCACTGAAAACTTCAATAAAATTGTTTTTACTTGCATTTTGTTTACTGTGATAAACCGCAAGTAACACTATAAACACCGAGTTGGTCACGTGTCGTCACAGCGCGCAGCGGAAGTCACGCACGCTGTTTTATCTTATCCTGACATGCGGGGGCGTGGCTTTAGCTGCTGCGTCATCCGACAAGGAAGAACCCGCTGCAGTTTTCTGACAACGGATTCGCGGGTAGAACAAAGTTCTGTCTGTAAGTACAATTGTTACTTTTAGAACGCAGTTAAAGCGTCAGTGTGTTTTCTGAGGGATTTCTTGAGATGTTTGCGTCGTTTTTTACTTTGTTGTTTTCGAATTAAAGGAGAGTAAAGTTTCCACAAGTCCAGCCAAGGACAACCAGCATGGTGACTTTAAATAGTTTTTATGTTTTGATTAAGAAACAATGTTATTAAACACTTTAATAAACACATTTTAGCTGCTTTAGAACAACTCTCGATATGTAATACAGACGGTTTTCTGATTTTTTGCGGTTTTCTAGCGTGTTGACTTTAACTCTGGAGAGAAGTTTGGCAAAACTGACAGACTTGTAAAGTCTGCATGAAGTTAACATAATGCAGAGTTTTAAGTGAGTTGGTTATTACTAACCATGAAAGTAGCTGCTACCATATTTAGACTGCCTGATATCCATTTCTGCTAATGTTGGGTGGCAGCAGCTTTGACAGATGTAGGACATGCCAGCTGAGACTCAGATAATAGGAATGAGGCTTCTCTGTTCTAAAAACAAGAAGACAGATGTCAGATAGAAACCCACCGGCAAATCTATTATTAGTGTTACTTTTATTTTAGCTTTTGTGAGATTAGTGTCTTGATGGACAAGAATGTCCAGTTTGGATCTTATAAAATCACATAATCGTGACTTTAACCCATAATCCTGTCTGATGTTTGCAGATTTGTTAGCACATCATGCCTGATGAGATGTCAAGGCGTTTAATTCTAGAACGAGACGACGGGGGAGCCAGACACGTCGAAGATGCCGAGTCTGATCCCAGCACCCCGGTGATCGGCGTCCTGGGCACTGGAGACTTCTCCCGCTCACTGGCCAGGAGGCTGGTGGCCTCTGGCTACCAAGTAGTGGTGGGAAGTCGGACCCCCACACGCTTCGTAGCTCTGTTCCCGGAGGAGGCCGAGGTGATACACACACTCCTTGTGTAATTGGTGTTTTTGTTTCTTTTCTTCTGGAGATGATTATACATCATTCGTTTCCCACGAAGGGTAATTACTTTTGTTATCATGACTATATAATTTATTGAGGTTAAAGCTGCATTTTGCAAAGTTAAATCTCTCTGAACCGGTTGGATTAAGTTTTATTTAGGTGTATTAGACTAAAGAGGGTTCAAGGAAACACATCAACACAAGTTTGTGCTTGAAAAATGACAAAAACGTCACATACAAATTATGTAATAAGTAGTAACTATAGAATTTTCTGTAACGTTTAGGAAGATATTGCCTTCTAATTTTCAAGAAAATATTTTTAAACAACAATCCAGTGTCACATTCAAGACTTGCAAACATTTTAGTTTCACCATGTTGAAATGAAAATACCTCCTAAATCCAGGGATTATCTGTCCAAAACAGTCATCTTGACTATTTTGTTGCTGGTGACTCTCTGCACCACATTGGTTTCAGGGGATTTCCCTTTTGAATGGCCTTCTTTGCATATTGAAAAGAATGTTGGCATAGATTTTAGTCACCCAGGTTGGCGGTTAAAGAATCTTCCCACATGATGGAGGAGAATCATGTTTGGAATCTTTATCTTGTTTGGATGAGACGTCTCTACGGGTTTTAGTGGAGCTTAAGTAGAGTCCAGCCCAAATCATAACACACTTACCACCATATTTGACAAATGAGCTACACAAATTCCCTTTGACCTCTATTTTCCTGTCTAATTTGAAAATAATCGCAGTCGAACCATTGGAGCATTAAAAACTTCTGCGTTCCAGGTGACCACCCAGTTGGAAGCAGCCAACAAGGCAGACTTGATCTTTATCGCAGTTTACCCTGAGCATCACTCTACACTGATGGACTTGAAGCAGGCGCTGGCTGGAAAGACCTTGGTGGATGTTAGCAATGGTTTAAGCATCAACCATAAGGGTCCATCCAACGCCGAACTCCTGGCAGATTATTTCCCTGGAAGCTTCGTGGTTAAGGGCTTCAACACCGTATCTGCCTGGACGCTGCAGATGGGCGCCCGAGATGGAGGCAGGCAGGTAGGAAACATCATCATTTTCCAGTGATGGTTTGCTTATTGAGTTAAATGTTTTTGGAAGCTATAAATGGTTTGTTTCATGTTTTTTCCTGCAGGTTTTCCTGTGCAGCAATAGCCAAACAGCCAAGAATTTAGTGAAGTCAATCTGCCATAGGATGGGCTTCATCCCCGTTGACATGGGCCTCCTTTCTTCTTCTCTGGAGATCGAAAATCTGCCGCTCTACTTATTCCCGTCCTGGCGCCTCCCTGTCCTCTGCATGTTGGTCCTCTTCATCTTCTTCTACCTGTACAACTTCGTCCGGGACGTGTTGCATCCTTTCATCATAGAGCACAAAGGCGCCTTCTACAAAATGCCCATCAAAGTGGTGAATGCCACCCTTCCTTGCGTGGCCTTGGTGATGTTAGCGTTGGTCTACCTGCCTGGTTTGTTGGCCGCCGTCCTTCAGCTGTGGTCGGGGACCAAGTACAACCGCTTCCCCAACTGGTTGGACCGCTGGCTGACCAGCAGGAAGCAGCTGGGACTCTGTAGCTTCCTGTGCGCCGTCCTGCACGCCGTTTACAGCCTGTGTCTTCCTCTGAGGAAGTCCGCCCAATTTAAACTGATCAAGCAGGTGAGGTGAAGATACAGTGGAGCTAGATGTCTTGATCTTGAGCAGTGCCATAAAATGTGCTTGGTGTCCAGGATTCTTGGGTGGATGAGGAAGTGTGGAGGATGGAGTTGTACCTTTCTGTGGGCATCATGGCCCTCGGGTTGCTCTCCCTGCTGGCGGTCACCTCTCTACCTTCAGTTGCCGGCACCATCAACTGGAGGGAGTTTAGCTTCATCCAGGTATGTTTCATGTTTAGTTTCACTTCCAAGGTAATATCCCCTCAGAGACACACTATTCCTCCTGTAAGTAAGACTCTGAATGTCCCACACATGTAAACACCAAGCTTTTCCGCTCCCGCAGCTGCCCCAGATTCACAGCTAAACTTATCCTGTGACAAAGCCACCAAAGTGTTGTGACTCAGCATGCACACACTTCCTTTTCTTCCCTTCTCGAGGCCTGGGGTCTTCCAGGACTCACAGTCTGCCTGTGCTGCAGTTACCCCCACCCCACTTTCATCTCTCGGTAATCCGCTGGCCGTCAGATTAATCACGTGGCGATGAGAGGAAAGGCGAGTTTGTGCTCGGTACATGTACAGTCGTTGGGCGAAGCTGCAGGATAAGCGTGCTCATTGGCCTGCTAAATACACAACAAAAGTCTGGATGAGGTGTTTCTGCTCATATACTATTTTTCACCAAACATGGCTCTGTGCTGTTAACCTCTCCTCTTTGCTCTCAAGGCAGATTTTTGCAAACCTAAGTTTTTTTCCCAGACACAACCATTTCTTCCTTCATCTGCTCCAGAGAGTTCATACATGTCCAGTTTTTTCTAGTTGTAAACACACGATTTTTACCATTTAACATGGAACTGGAACTCCAGAGTCTCAAAAGAAACTGTTGGGTTGTTGAAGGTTCTCTGAGCATTGCGTGAATTTTCTGAAACATCTGCTACAGAAACGACTGGCAGCTGTCTAAAAGGTTTTCCTCTTTGTTAAAATAATGAACTTGAAACTATTTGGTAGAAGCCTTACAACCCTTCCCAGATTTACAGGCAGAAACAATTTCTTCCTTAAGATAATTCTTTGTGTCTTTTCTTTGTAGCGCATTGTTAGCACAAATAAAGACTCCAAGCCGTTAAACACCTGCAATGAAAGAGTAAAGGGTGTACTTAGTTTTTCACAGAGGATTTTCCATTTTGGATGAACTGCATAAATATAAAGCTAAAACACTCCAGTAGATTCCACACAGAAATACAAGGCTGTTTTTGTTTTTTTTTAACCCCTCCTCTGCAGCCCAGACAACCTTGGGACGTTTTTGGTGGCTTGTGGCCCCTGAAGGTGCAGTAAGCAGCTCAGTCAGTCACAGTCACAGAGGAAAACACCAGTGGGGTCTCTTTAGGTCAGGAATGGTGGGTCAGCGCGTATCCTCAGGCTCTGCTGTGGCCTCTAACACGGTCAGCTAATGCCATGGACTTGCTGACTCTCTGTCTCTGCCAAAACACATGATGTATTTTATGGGTAGTTTGCAGACACGCCCCAAAGACTTTGCAGCTGCATCACAATTACATATTTTTCTGATGTTATGTAGAGTTTATTAAATTTTTTTTTATGTTTGTTTGATGATTTGCAGTCTACGCTTGGTTACTGCGCCTTGTTCATGGCCACCGCCCACACGCTCCTCTACGGGTGGAATCGCGCCTTTATTCGTGCACAATACCGCTTCTACATGCCCCCAACATTCGTCCTGGTCCTGGTTCTGCCCTTCGTGGTCCTGCTGGGCCGCGTGGCGCTCTGCCTGCCCTGCATAGCTGGGCGGCTCAGGAAGATCCGCCGCGGCTGGGAGAGGAACCGACACATCCGCTTCATGCTGCCGGCCGAAGACTGCCGCAACGGGGTGGAGGACGTCACTAATGTGTGAGAAACGCTGTTGCTCTTAGAAACAAGGTGGATCATCTCCACAGAGAAGATAAAATATTTATACTACGCTGGAATTTGTCAGAAAACTGAAGTTCTTCTCAACAAGAGCCTGAGGGATCCAGCCAGGGATACCTTAAGCACTTATGCTGTCAGAGATGACTGCTGTTTCTTTAATTTATTGTTTGCTCTGTTTTTAGTGTCAATCACGGTGAAGAACGATGTTCACTCTTCAGAAAACGTTGCAACATTGTTACACAGCAGACTAAACTGTTGTAGCTCAAGAAACCAAAATAAACTTTTCATGTGACTATTTGTATTGTTAAAGTAAAGATTTAGATTTTTTGCTCAATTCATTTCCCTGTGATATTTGTTATTTACAGGTTTCTTTTTTTATTAATTATTGTGCAAATATGGCAAATATTAAGCAGCAATGCATGTTTTATTTTTCTCCTAACGCTGCCTTCAAAACACATCCAAAATAACTTTGATAATCAAACTAGAAAAAAAGTAAACAGAATAAATCTAAGTGTCTCATCAGTTTCAGACTGTGAAGATTTTATTTTGGGGTATCCAGATAAAAGGGGATTGAGTACAAAATCGAGCCTCACATTTCAGATTTATATTTGAACATTAAAACTTGTAGTTCAGGTGTGAACCTCAAGTTAAAACTGGAACTATAGAGTGAAAGTTATGTAATTCAGTTGTCAAACATTTTTGTTCTAGTGATGCAAAATTCAACACTAAAGCATATAGCCTGATGTCTAATGTTACTTCTTTGTTGATTTCTGGCATTAAATAATTTCTTTATACTGCCATTTAACCTGAATGTTGTTGCCAATAATAGAATGTAAACTTTGACCTTTGCTGGAAGGTGCTATAAAAAATAAAATTTGATTTGAGTTTTGTACAGTAATGTGTTTTTTATGTTTGTGCTCCCTATGAATGTAGATAAGGGATTTCTAGCACGCATTAAAATAATGTAATAACCTTTAAACTGAGCTAAGAGGGCAAATATATCCAGACATTATTTGAATGTTAGGCGTTATATATCCAGATGCTGCCATCTTGTGGCAGTTTTCTGAACTGCACCGTAAATGCCACTAATTGTTTAATTTTCGGATCAATCCGAAAACAAACAAACAAGCAAACAAACAAAACTTGTAAAATGTTAATAAATAAGCTTAAAGTTTGATTATTTCAGTTGTGCTAATTGGGGATCAATAGGGAGTAAAATACAGCTTTCCTGGCACTGTTACCCAGGAAATCCCTCCCCACGTTGCCAGCTTATTTCTCGCGTGACATGCCTGCAGGACGAGTTGAGCAAGACTTACAGTCGGAAGTTTCAGCAGCAACAGCAGCAGCAAAGCCTTACACCCTGTCACCATGTCTGTAAGTGCATTTTGTTTTAAACTACCACTTTTATTTCCTACTATGCAACCAAACCGATCTGCTTCGCGTGAGCTGACTTTTCTCCAATCTGAGTTTGATCGCTTCAGCTGAGCTGCAGGTCTCCCGTGGTTTTCATAGGTTCCTCTGTCAGGTTTAATGCTCCGTTTCCTTCCTCTCTCCCAGGAAGCATTTGAGAAAGCAGCAGAGGAGGTGAAGGTCCTGAGACAAAGACCAGACCATGGAGAAATGAGTGCAATTTATGGTTTGTATAAACAAGCCACTGTTGGAGACGTGAACATGGGTGAGTGTGTGTAGTGGGGATGTTTTGCATCCGTTGTTTGGACAGGGTGGGGTTGAAATGATTGTTTTAAAGCAGGTTTGACAAGTGAGATTTCAGATTATGAAGTTTGCGTAATTTATGTAGTTTAAACAAAGCATCTTATTTATCAGACTTTATTGAACACAACCTTTATATATAATATCAGCAATCCAGCATTTCCGAAGCTTATCTGCAGAAACTTTTACATGTTCAGTTTCTTTTTAAACAGTTATTATTGGATCCTACACCTCAGATTACAATAGATTCATTATAACCTTCTGAAACATCTATGAAACAGTCTCCTAACTCAAATTTAGCTGCACAGGTTCAGTGCAGCGAAGGTTTAAGTTATAACCAACACAAAACAGCTCATTTTGGAATGGCAGGTAAATTACAGTTTTCTTCTTATTTTATTTTCAAAGCTTCACTGTGAATCATTTGTTTAAACTTAGTATTGGCATTTTAAGTAAAGATTAGTTCAACCAAACTCAGCAAACTGTAACTTAAAAAATTATGCATGACTGACAAAAATATTCAAAACATGTTGTACGCAATGACCCAAACTTCACCTCACCACAATCTAAAGGGCCCAGCAGGGGGCAACAAATGCCCATAAAAGCCCTGCAGACTGTCTCAACAATGAATAAAATTCAAGGACATTCAGCATTTATCTCCAGTCAAAACAAACAAGCATGTACTTTTGCAACTTAAAAAAAATATTTATAGTCTTATATTGGTTTCATTTCAAATACCATAAATTCAAGGCCTGTGTTTTAGTGGCACAGTGGTTAAAAAAAAAAGTTGAGATGAGGATCCTTTTTGAAATAACATTTCATAAGCCTGATATGCACAGTGAAGGTTTAAGGTTCAGTTATCTCCAATGTCATATTAGGCGGTGTAATAAATAAAATTGTACAAGCTTTGATTGTGTTTTGAAGTCACTTGAGGCTAAACTCTTTATTTCCACAGAACGACCAGGGATGTTCGATTTTACAGGAAAAGCAAAATGGGATGCATGGAACGCAAAGAAAGGTTGGATTCATCAGACTTTATTACAAATACCTCAACACAATAAATCAATGTAGGGTTGAAAAAGATTTATCAATGTAGATTTAAATCTTTGAAAGAGTCTAAAACTAAATCCAACCGTTAAGAATGATGTGGTTTGTCTCCCAAACCAACAGGTTTATCAAAAGAAGAAGCAATGGCGGCTTATGTGGCGTTGGTGGAAAAGCTAAAAGAGAAATATGGAATGTAGAGTCTTTAAGAAACACGACAATAAAGAAATACACAAGAAAAACTGAATGTCTGGTTTTTGTTTTTGAAATAAAACTTTTTTTCCTCAGTTTTGTAGTTGTAGAGTCTGCTACCTCAACTGTTGAGTAAAACATGAATTTAGAAGGGTACCGCTGCCAAACTTTTTTTCTTCCACCCAATTTTCCATTTATATACTTGGTGCAGCACTCTGAATAGCCAGCTTCATTAACAAGAAAATCTGATAGCATTCTATAAGGAATCTTTAAAATATACAAACTCACCCACATATTTGATTATATTCTAACTTATTGAGATGTACCTGTATACAGTATTTTGCTAAATACTTACCTCAATCCTGTAATGTTTTCAAATAAAAGTCTCAAAGATTTTTTTCTTAAGTCACCTAAGTGAGTTATGTAGGAATATAAAAAGCAATGTTGTGCAGAAAGACTGAAATTTTTTGGATCTTTAGTATATTTTTTCTTTACAAGCAGTCAGTGATAATGATGCGATATATTCCTTAGCTTGTTCTTTAAGTTCTTAAAATGTGTTTATTATTTGCCAGATGGTACAGTATGTCAGGTTTTGTGATTAAAAAAACGACAGAGAAAACTGTTTGCTCGTGTTTTTCTTTTATATTGTGAAATCTTTGTAGGGATTTTAATGTCTTTGGAAACTTTTCATTATACGACCTAGGACTAAAATAAGGGTGTTCCTTTTCACATTGTTTACAGATTATTTAAAACATGATTCATGATTTAAATAATCTTTTAAATGTGAAACATATTTTTTTGACTTGTTTAGCATAAAGTTGAGGGCTCCAAATTGTCATGTTTAAGGATTTAAGATTCATGAACTCTTTGCTTATGGAACCACTGAAAATATGGTTTAATTTTATTTAGAGCAGCCTTTGATGGGGTCCTGATGGGAAACTGCAGTGCTCAGACGTCATATCCTATCTCTTCTCTGTCATAAACTGAATGTACTGTTTACTGTACACACACCTGCACTTTGGCCATTAACCTCAAGGGCTTTTTCCAGGTAATGTTTAATGTCTCTGCCAGATTTTGGTCTAATCCAAACAAACCAGCCTTTCAACTGTTTATTAGACGTTTTAATTAAACCAAAGAGTGTTTTCACAAAATTTTCTGTCTGCTGCTGCCCTTTTTGTTTACATGTAAGCTACCAACAAATGTGAAGGTTAATCTATTGTATCCTAATATCGCTACAGCTGTTCCACCACCAGTTTGTTTTTTTGTGTGTATGAATGATCTTCTGGCTTCATTATGCTCTGAAATGATCTGAAATGTCATTATATAAATAAAAGGAAGCTAAAATGGAAAAGGTTAGCTATAAACTAAGGATATTCTTTAAATAAAAAGACATGGACAAAATAGTCAAAACATTACAATTTAAATGAGTCATGCTTTCTCATCACAATGAGAGCATTTGCTGTACAGAACACCTTTGAAAATGTTTGCAATGCAGATTAAAGATGTTTTTGGGATCTTCCCTGGTCCAGTCAAGCCTTAACAAAGCAAACAAATTTTTATTTTTAATCAAATTAATCCCACAGAGGAGTAGTTCTTAACTTCTCCATCTTCTTTGGGATTACAGGAGAAGTTCTTACACAGAGTTATGTTCACATCTCCAGAGTGTCTGCAGGGAATCCAGTGTTCGTAAGACTGGCAGGAGAAGAGGGCAGCAGGGAGACCTGTGTGTGAGGTGATCCGATCTGGCTGATGGAGCCGTGATGCTGCCGACTCCGACTGGGCAGGTGCCGGGTGAGCTTCCATCTTTTCCACCGCCTCTTAAACTCCTGCTGCACCTGAAACATACAACAACAACGCTGCCCAGTTGGGTCCATGCTTCATAAGGTCTGCATTGTATCTTGATGGTTCAGATTTTACCTCTCCATTCATGAAGCAGTAGAGAACAGCCACCACAAAACCCTGGGAGATGCAAAACCAGAAGGATTGCACATTGAGATAATGGGATTTAACAGTACTGTGAAAAAATATGTGGCCCCAAATAGATTTATTTTGTTTGTTTTAAATGCAATTGGTATGAAAAGTCACGCTCAACCCCTGGCAGCAACATTGTGTGCTGCTTTTTTAAAATAATTTATCTCACTTCATGTTAACAGTAAAGTTCTGTTTGAGTCTTTTCTTTATTCTTTAGGTGTGGTATTAAAGGGACCTGGATGATGTGAGTAAAACATACCTGTGTGGATGACAGCGCCAGCTCTGCAAACGTCCAGATCTTAAAAACAGAGTTGCTGACGTTGACGGGTAAGAAAACAAACAGAATGCAGTGGAGACCAAACAGAGCCACCAGGAAAAATGTGGACTTAATCAGCTTCCTGTTAAAAAAAACAACAAAAAAACAACAGTTTCTTCAGTAAAAATAAATTCTGGCTTAAGTTGTCAGGAAGTCTTCCTGACTTTTTACAACCAGCCATGTTGTATTGGAAAATTTTTACTTCCAAATATAAATATGCAGCGCTCCCGACTCGCTGGAACAAAAATAGGTTGGTATTTATCCACCTTCCAGTTACCAGTGCAAAAGTTAAGAGCAATTCACCATGATCAGATCTTTTTCTAACACATAAAATAAAATTACAATGCATGGATATAATATAGTGAAAAAGACTCACATATACTGACTGAATTCGCTCCGGTGGGCGTCTGACATTCTGAGTTTGCTGATCAGTATCCTCAAAATACCCAAGAAAAATATGAGATTCACCTAAAATAAGTGGAAGGAAAAAAAAATATTGGAAAAATTCAGATTTAACGTTTGATTGACTGTCTTACGGTAGCTGAGAAAAGTCTAACAACTTCAATACTTGTCGGCTAAAGATATATTTTCATTAGCATTAATAGCAGCAGCGGATTAGCTCATTGACTTGAAAAGCTACAAAGCTGCATTTATTTGTTCAATAATAAATCTTCAGACATAACCAGGCCAACAGCTAAGCTTAGGAACCAATGATTTAATTAGCACTGCGACATAGCTGCATGCACTTAAAAGTGACTAATTTTATTTCCAGAAGTATGTTCTAAAACAACAAATATTTTACACATATGGAGAGAAGAACTGGCACACGGAGTATCCACCAAATCCATTCATGTCTCCTTCTTTCCCAACATCTGTACCCAAGAAATAAGAAATAATTATAATTTCTGACATTCATAAATCTAAAATTAAGTAGATGGTTGATGAATATTTTAGTTTCTTACCCTTCATCTTCATAAAAATATTTAGCACATCCCCAGCAGACAATAACAATAAATGGTACGCCTGTAAGACATTAAGGAATGCAGTATTTCAAAGACAGCATTGAGCTTTACTCATGTGTTTACAAGTAAAACAAAGCCACAACTGTGAGATGCATTATATTGCAGTACCCCAGCTCAGGAGGATGGACCAGGCGAGGTGTTTCTTCAACGAGAAGAAGGATCGGCTCACCAGCGTGAACAGGAAGTGACCTTCCACCAGCAGCCAGCTGTAGTTGGCAAGGATGAAGTAGTTGCAGAACATCAACACAATCTTACAAGCCACCTGCAGAAAATTGTGTCAGGAGAGACCGTCTCATTTCAGTGGCAAGAAATTCTTTCTTTTCTTATTTAAAATTATCGCCGTTCATCCTTACAGTGGAGCCGTCGCAGTCGTAGAGCTCTGAATCTGTAAAAAGGAGACCGTCCCTGATAAAGATGAAGATGGCTCTCAGGATGAAGGAGACAAACAACTGGATGTGGATGTAGTTCCTGGTACAGTGCAGCTTCCTGCAGAATATATCAACTCTGCTTTAGAGGCGAGCTCGGCTGTGCTTGACCCGATGATAATAAACAGACCAAAGGTGAGGCATTGCAGGGTTTTAAGAGCAGTCTGTGGTTGATGGAAGGACAATAGGAAAAAAATATATATATATTTCTCACCTAAAGAAGCAGAAGATGGTGATAGCGATGGTAAGAGTGATAAGGGAGAGTGTGTATCCGATGGTGTACATGGTCTTCACATAGGAGAAATACCAATGGGAAGCTGAGAACTGAGAAGAGAAATTAGTTTTAAACACTTATAACATCTTTCTAGAAATATATAGAAAAACTCATCTGAATATCTCAAGCATATAACAGAGTTTATTAGCAAGTTCATTATAGTATTGATTTTTTTTAATTTCATTACTTTATGTTTCTCTGTTGTCATGGGAGATGTGTGTTGATGTTTATAAGTTGGAAAACATGAAAACAGAAGGATTTTGAGCAAAGTTTTGAGGAGCATTGTATGAAATTATGTCTTTAAATTTTTTTTATTTTACAAAATTGAAATCTACTTACGTGTTCTAGATATTTAAGTGAGTCATTGAAAGCGTAGCTACATGCATCCTCATGTAGGGAGAGAAGATCCGTCCATCCATTGCTGGTGCAGTTGCGATGCACTTCACCTGCAAAATACCAATAAAATCTCTCCTTCCTGACTTCTTTTGACTGTAGCCCTGCAGAAATACCTGCATGCAAGAAATGACTGACAAAAGGTAAATGGTGTTCATAGTATCTTTAATCAAAATATTGAACCTAGGTGAAAGCGACAAGGATATTAATCTATCACTTTCGTTTGCTGTTTATATGATTTATTATCCCTTTAATACGCAGCACTCTTACATGTTACCCAGTCTTTTGTGTACACAAGCTTCACATAGCTGTTTGGATAGAGACGGTAAGAGGAAGAAGAAACTCTGTCCCATCTGAAGACAAATTAGTTTTCTATGGAAATAATTAACCAGTGGGATGAGGTGCAGGTAATGGCTTACAGTTTCTAAATGTGCGTCATCATTCTTGCATCTCACCTTTTGAAACACGCCCAAAGATATCCAGGCATGGCAGAGAGACTGTTTCCCCCAGAGAGGCGGGTGGCCAGCAGTGCATGTCTTCCCACATTCCCTTACAATACACACTGCTGTTTACTACACACACGAAACAAGAACGACAAGTTTTATGTTTATTTGCAGCAGCAAAGCAGCTAAGAAAAATTGATACATGCAAAAAAAAAAAAAGAGTTAATGGTCTAAATTACGATTAAAGTTGCCGCTAAAATCATATTTTAATGCATGTTGTTATATGACCACTAACTCTCACTAAACATAACGTGAAATTTCTGTAAAGGCTCAAGTTCTCAAACATTTGACTCATTTTAGTGTAAAATGCACATTTGAAAATGAGGTCGTTTTCTGTCAAAAATTCAAACGTAAAAAAAGAGAAAAATTTAACAAAATTAAAAACTGTATTGATTTACCTTTTGCTTTTTGTTCCATGAACAATATTAGATTTTTCATGCACTTTTCTTCCTCTTTCATAGGATCGACATGAGGATTGCAACCTGGTGACGATCTAGCCTGTAAAATAAAATACTAATGGATTTTTTTATTCTCAGGTATTGCAATAAAGCAGGTGTCCTTCTCTTTACCTGGTGTAAAAGCAGCAGCCCGATCAGTCCAACTTTCTTCATCATGTTGCCTTTTCCCGCCAGGACGCCCATCTACGTCCAAGCTCCAAGCTGCATAAGTGATATGAACAAAAAGCAACATCCCTGCTGCTATGCAGCTGATATATGAGACTTTTAAATCTAACATAATAAGAGTTCTGGGCAGGACAAACTCAGGAGGGCTGACATTACAGTTGCTCCATGAGATTTCAAAAAAAAATTATGAGGTTGTTGCATGAATAAATGTTCGGCATTCTCAGTGCTTTTACTGAATAGACATATTCAGATATATGTTTTTAGTTTATCTGTTAAGTTTTTTTTAATTTAAGTTAATGAAAAAAAGCGAATAACACGCGTGCGTGTATGTTTTGACTCTTATTTTGAAACCCAAAGGACGTATTTCCGGTCTGAGTTTTGAGACTTGACGGAATTTAACGGAACGTCCTCGCCCTTTTCAAGTCACCATGGTAACGTAGGCGTCTGTTGCGTTCCGTTTCATAAACAATGAGAGATAAATATGTTTAGACGTCACTTCTCTGGTAGGACAATTCATGAAATATGGCAGATTTAATAATGTCGTTAAACGTTTTGTCATTAAACGTTTTGTGCTCGAAATAACTTGTTTACTTTAACGCGAATTTAAGTTAGCTAGTTATCTAAATGTGTTGCAGCCAAACTCCGTGTTAATGCGTGATTTTTTATTTTATTTTTTACTTTGCCACCAGGTTAATACGCAGTCAGAAAGTTTGAACCCAGGTCTGAATAAGTATGAAACATTTTCTCCATATTGTTCTCTTAAGTTGCTTCAGTTTAAGTTGCTTCAGTTTATTAATGTTTTCATTCACCAATCTGTCCCTCATTCCTCTTTTCCTCCTTGCTTTGTTTATTTCTTATTGTTTGTTTCCTGTTTGTGTCGTGTTTCTTGTCTTTCACTTCTTCTGTTTTTCTTTCTTTTTCTTTCTTCCTTCTATAATTTCCCTTCCTACTCCCTCAATTCCTCCACTTAATA
Source organism: Brachyrhaphis roseni (assembly GCA_903066815.1). Classification (NCBI taxonomy): domain Eukaryota; kingdom Metazoa; phylum Chordata; class Actinopteri; order Cyprinodontiformes; family Poeciliidae; genus Brachyrhaphis; species Brachyrhaphis roseni. The sequence continues at coordinate 16,599 of CAEFZY010074111.1, forward strand.
TCTTTCCTACTTCCTTTTTTTCTTTCTTACCCCTGTTTGTCCAACCATTCCTCCTTCCATCTTTCTACCTCGTTTCCTTTCTCCTTCCTTTATTTCTTCAACTCACTTAACCTTCCTCTTATCTTTTCTTCCTTCCATCCTCTCACCATTCCTTCCTTTTTTCCTTCCTTCCTTCCTATCAGTGGATTTTGACTTCTGTAGAAATAAGCCTGAATTGTCTTTCCTAAAATATAGAAAACACGCAACAACAAAAATAATAGTAATACTAATAAGTTTGATCCGGTGTGAATAAATACTGCCTTGTCCTGTCTTCCATCTCATCGATTATTTCTAGGTTTACCAGTATTATTATTTCTCAACACACAGCAGTCTCCTTGACTCCCCTCCAGCCTCCTGCCATCCCTCTCATGAGGATCCAGAGCTGACCTTTCTCCAGGATGCAGGTGGCGACGCCTGTCCCGCAGACGCTATCGGAGCCCCACAGGAGAGGGACGCCTCTGCCCCTGAGCCAGCTGGTGGAGGAGACCAGTAACAAAGTCCTCCCACATCATCTGCTGGATTCAAGTATGTGCATCAACCTTGTCCCTTTGATACGCTGCTTTAACTATTCGATTTTCTCTACTTGTCTTCATTTTCTCTTTAAGAAATCTACACCAGACTGAAAAGTAACAGTCATATCGAAGTAGACCCCTCTGAGATTCACTTCAGCGGCTTTGAGCTTGGGAAGAGTTACACCAAAACCGTGGTGAGGATAACTCCGGTCCAGACACAAAACCCGACTTGTGTGATAAAGATGTTGGTGAAGCTCAAACGGTCCTCAGGACATGATGGAAGCTCTTTTTCTCCATTAGAATATAATCAACATTTCAAATGCACCGGTGAATATTCACATAATTCCAACTCTAACAAAGCACTTCCAGACAACTTACACCAAAAAGGTATCCTTGACCTGAATCTACCCTGAATCACTTGTTCATGAGTCAAGTCAGTGTTGATTCTCACCTTCTTGTGTGTGCTAAGGATCGGCTCATCCCCGGCCTCGCCTACACTGTGAATGTTGCGTTCTGTCCAGAGGATTGGCATTACTTCACCGACTGCATCCGTGTTCACTGCAAGGTTAGCGTCTCGTTACGGTCACCCTTCACACTTCTTTTACCTCAACGTTTTCCAACTCCTTTCCTTTTAAGGATGAAGAGAACCTGTTAATTCCAGTCCATGCTTACCCTGTCATCGATGACCTAGACATCCCCACTCACATCAACCTCCCCGCCATACCGCTCGGACAAAGGTATGTGTGTGGACCGTTTTTTTTACCTTCCATCTGCCCAGACTCCTACCTGTCGCTTTGTATTCTTCAATGCAGCCGACCTTGCCTCCATTCAACCCATTGGTTTCAAGTCGTAGATGAATAAAATCTTTTTCTTCTTCCCTGTCTCCAGTGTTCATCATGTAATTCCCCTGAGATGCAGCTGTCCAGTTGACTTTGAGTTTCAGGTGTACATTATTCAGCCACATGATGCCTACTCCATCCAACCCCTCACAGGTAAAGATGTTTAAGATTGTTTAATTTCATCTCAAGAAAACTATCACTCTTCTTATCTTATGCTGATCTGTCCAGAACCCCCCCCCCAACAAAACACATTGGAGTTTGTGGTTATAATGTGAATAGTAATGGAAGTTTATATTTAACTTTAACTTACTTTTAGCCCTCCAGATTTAGAATCCAGCCACTAGACGAAGCAAGTGCTTTCATTGCTTTCCTCAATCTTCAGAGCCATGTGTTGTATATTATATAAGCCTTTGCGGGACTGGAAGGGTCCGTCTAGTTTCCACACGCTGCCACACATCAGCATTCGGTTGTGTCTGGAAAGCATCACAACAGATGGCGGAAAAAGCACTTGGGATCCGGATTACAGCTGGCTTAACTGTTGGAACGAGAAGAAGAAAGATACAAATGAGTTTCTGTTTTTTGTTTGGACGTGCCGATATGAGCTCCCTCTTTTCTCTTTATTCAAATAACAACACCGCATTCACCACAATAGTGGCAGGTTGACATTATGGTTCAGTTTTCACCATCTTCTCCTATTCCCTAAATAGACAGAAGACAGGAAGCTAGCATGATAAAAACTGACTATAAAGCAAGAATCTCCCTTTATCATCTTCTAAATCCACTTAAGCATTGCAGGCACACTGTGGACATGTTGCCAGGTCAATACAGAGCAAAACAGAAACAAACAGGACACATGCATCAATACAAACTGACTAAAGGAAATCTAGAGTAAAACTATTTGTAAACTAACAAATATGTAAAACATGTTACAATTTTATCCAACTCCACATCCGTTTTATTTCCATGATTATAACTATATTAAGCCAAGTTATTTCCCTTGGAAATTCAGTATTTTTGATGAATTATGGAGTGAAAAATTCATAAACATTCTCAAATCTCTCAAAAGATTTGATATTACCCCCTATTTGCATTAATTGTAGTTCTGATCCATGTTTGTGCCAGCCCATTTTAATTGATCAAACCAAAATATGAGTTTTCTCCGGCTGGTAGATTTTATTTAACTGAGTCAAATAACCACATTATTAAATAATATGAAGATATTACAGGAAATAACTTGAAATTAGTAGCTTTCATATTGGGTACAAAAAGCCCTGAAGGCTGGCACTAGATAATGCACGGCGAATACAAAAAAACCCTTTTTGTATCTGAAAAAGACCAAAACTGCAAAAGTACAGAGTGGTGAATGTATTTGATGCATATATTGCATAATAAACACTCAACCTTTTTCTCTTTTTCTTTGAGATTAAACCAGACTAAATAATAAAAAGAGAAAGAAGAAGAGAGAATGCTTGAGAGATTTTTCAGACTCCAATGTCTGTAAACAAATCTCTAGTTCGTAAAAGAGAATTGTTTGAATATATATGTTTAGCACTAAACAACCTTCAAGTAAATCTGTTTTACTTTAACCGGAAATGCTGGCACATAGCATTTAGCTAAAACAAACAGTCAGTATCTTCATAAAGTCAGTGACGTTTGCCTCAGATCACGTGCAAATCCTATTTTGCAGGTGCGATACCAGTCAATGGGGAAGTTCTGATGACCGTGACGTTCTGTCCTCTCCAGTATGAGACGTCTCAGTTCACCTTCCAGCTGGTCGTCTCACAGTTCTACACCAAGCCCTACTTGTGCACCATCACCGGGTTCTCCAGGCCCAATTTACCACTCAGGTAAAGCAACTAAAAACAATGCATATGTACAGCGTCCCATACAAAAAGATCTAAAAACAAGTTGCTTAGTTAAGAATCTCAAACTTCTCAACAAAGTATTGGCATGTAAACACTGAGAAATAATGAGGTTGAACTTTTAGTTTATGCTGTAGTGTCTTTCTACTCTGTGTGTGTGTGTTTGTGTAAACTCATGGTCATGAGTATTGGATGTCCCACATAAATAGTTAAAATTGTTTCTTTCTTATGAAACAATAAAAACGTTCCAAGGTTTTCCGAGCAAACTGCCAATAAGACAAGTCTGAGGCGAAAACACGGATTCTCCGCAAATGGCTTTGTGTGCCTGATTAGAGCATCCCATTTATTTTTCCAGCTAACATAAAAAACCTAATGTTTAATTCTTCTCCCATGAGAATGACGGTGCCATCCATCACACAGCAGTAGCTTCTTCCACTGCACTGTCTGCTGTTATCTCTCCTAAAAGTTAATAATTCATGGGGAGAAAAAAAAAAGCGTGCTAGCTGCTGCAGTGATATCAGAATAGATAATACTTCTTAATGGATGTTTAGCATAAAAAACACACTCTCTCTCTCTCTCTCTGTTTGTTGTTTCCCACCGTGGAACCAAATGATAGATAAGATATGTGCATGTGAAATACCAAAAAAATAAATATCTAGACCTCTAGACTGAATCAATGTTTGATTCTGCTTGTTTGGTGTCTCCCCATAATGACTTATCTGACATGGATAAAGATGTTTTTACAACAAACTAAAGATTATCCGGTCATATTTTAATCACCGTGAGTCAGTTCTGCATTTTGCATTAATATAATCAGGCTCGTACTACGCTCTGCTGACACTGTAATAAATCTGCGATAAATTTTTCAAGAAGGCTTTTGGATTATAATACTTTATCAGAAGTTGTTTCATAAAGGAAAATACAGAATAAGCCTGGAAGAGGTAAATTAATCATAATCAGAATCGACATTGCAATATTTAGATAGAATAAATCATCCAGTGTTCTTCTGATGTGATGCTGCTCCATGTTTAATTATTTATCTGAATATTTTGTCACTCTGGACTGATTATGCAACTCATATTGAATTGGGTAGTTTGAATTTATTGATTTTTTTTCCAACTCAGTTTGTCAAAATAGTAGACAGCTGCTAAAATTCATACATTCAGTTATTAATATTTGTTTCATTTGAGATTTTCTGCTCTGTTTGCACTTGTTTGACCATTAATAGTTTTTATAACTTATAAAAGTAAAAATAGCATCTGTCAATTTAAAGTGAGTGTTTGTATTTATGAACAAAAAATGGGCTGAAAACTCAATAAAAAGTCAAAATACATTGAAGTTGTAAAGATCAGTGAACATGGATACTGTAACAAAACACTGCAGCTTTGCCAACCATGTTTGTTTACTTAGATCCAATAAAGTTGTTTGTTCTCGTCTAATCTCTGCAGTCTTACTCATTTTTATTGTGCAAACCTTTTAACTCCAGATTTTAATTATTTTTTTTTATTTATATTTTTGATAGACAACCACATGTCAGATTTGGATCCCCTGTAGAGCACGGAGGTCGTCCTACCCCACCACCTTCTGGACGTAAAAGCAAGCAGACCTCAGTCAAGGAGGCTGACAAATTAAAGGTGTCCATTTCTTTTCTTTTCTTTTCTTTTCTTTTTTGAGCTACACCTGAAAAGATTTGTTGTATTATTTCTTTTCTCTAGGCAGTAAAAGATGAGGCGGCTGTTCCCCAACCATCTTCCATGGATGTCTGTAGCCCTGGAGGGGTGGCGAAAATTCTCATCAAAGACACGAGTAAACCCGATTCAAAAGAGCTAAACTGCAACCTCAATGATTTTATTCCTAAACCTGACATGGCTGTGACCTTTTAAACAATTGTTCTGTCTCTTATAACTCAATTTACTTCCATTAAACTGTAACCGATGTCTTTTGCTTTATGTCCTCGGCGCCCACGCTACTTCAGCTTTTTCCTGCTGCAGTACGAAAGGAAATATAAACAGTCAGATGAAAGAGGCTCTCTTCATGAAAAAGGTTCAGCAGGCTACCGAGGAGGAGCAATACAAGTATATAAAACGGTAGGTAAAACTCAAAAATTGGATTTCATCTTAAATGCTCAGTGTCGATTTGCTGGGTTTGTGAGGTCTTTCTTAATAAACTTCAACAGAACTAAGATGCTGTGAAAGGGTTTCAAAAAGCTCTACATTTGCACATTTCTCCCCACTGTTGTTTGTATTTTTACCTCCATATGTGGTCATTTCTCCTGTGTGTTGCACTCAGCCAAGAATGTCTAGGTGTGGAGCCGGTGTCGGAGAAAAGGCAGCAGCGGATACTGAAGGAGAGAGAGAAAGCTCTGCAGGAATACATGGTGAGTTTCAGCAGCAACTGAGAAACACACACAAACCCTGTAAATATGAGAAAGTACACTAATTATTTATAGCATTGAACATTTTTACATTTTGTCACGTCATTACCACAAATTTTAAATTATTCATAGGGATTTTATGTGAGAGACCTGTGTATCATTGTAGAAGATAGAAGTAAAATGATACATAGATTTGAAAATATTCTGAAAACAACAACTCTCAAGTTTGATTTTTAATTAAATTAGGTCTGAACTTTAACTAGGGCGTTTTTGACACATAATATCTGGATGTTTAGGGTCTTTGTCTCAATGTGACAGCAACAACTCATTTACTGTAATCACAGCAATTCTTGGTATGATTTCACATTGATTTGCTCTTGGTCTTCTTAGGAAGCCGAAGAAAAAGAATTTATAATTTTCAATATTTTTACAAAAAAAAAAAAAAAAAATCTGAAAAGTGTGGCATGCATTGTTTTCTGTTACTCTGTGTGATCACATTTTTTGCAATCACTGCTTCAAGTCAGTTGGATGTATTTAGTGGCATCAAATAACACCAATAAGTTTAATACATGAATGATCTTGAATTCAAATTTCGAAAATAATCATTTAAATCCATTTTGTTTCAGTTCTGTGTAAATTACTATTTTTCAGATTTGTTGACATTTTATCATTTCTCGACTCCCATTAAAAGTCCATTTAATCTTTATGTTTTGAATGTTTTTCTCTGTTGAATACACTCTTTATCATTACAAAAAAATGCTTCTGCTTTTAAGTGATTGATTTTATTTAGTAACCATAGAAACAGGGCAAGGTCGGCCAAAGAAAGTTCAGTTTTGAAATACGAGTTTGTGTACAGTTGAAGCTTCACAGCCCTTCCTTTCTCATCTCGTCGCTGATGCTGTAATCCACACACACTCACAGGGAGTGTTGTCTGTTTTACAGCCACATATCACAGCACGTTACTTTTATATTTTATGGGAACTCTTGTTTTTATGAGAGGGATGAAATGCTGATTAAAGACCAGAACACAAATATTTATGCAGAGGTACAGTTTTGTAATCTTTCAGGAAGAGTTTTACCACCTGGGAATATTAAATCACTAAATTAGGCCGTCTTATTTCCTGTGACAAGGAGAACATTTCCCCATTCAGCCAAAAGATTCTAGGCTTGATTTAGTGGAGAAACATGTTGAAATCCTTTCTTTTAAGTGCTTTTGCAATAACAAAAGGCTGAAATGTTGTGTAAAAAAACAGAAACATCTGTTTTATTTGCTATATGCTAAAATTCACTTTTTATTTAAACAATTCCTACACTTTTCTTTTAAATGAGACAGAATCAGATGATGTGTGGAAAAGAGGAAGTAATTTGTAGTCTATACAGTTTATTACACTTTGTAATTTTATAGAAGGAATGCTAATAGTAATCATGTGCTGATTGTGTTAAAGGTCAAAAAAAGAGATGAGAGGCAAGATGAAGACTTCGCTCCCAAGCAGACCCAACTTTCATCTAAACGGATGCTTCGAGATGACAAACAGGTCATCCTTTAGCTTCAGTAGCTAATTTCACAATTTAACAGTATGTTATGTTATAATGAAACATTTTAAAGTGAAACATTAGAACAACTGAAAACAAGCAAATCTGTTGGTTGTTTATAAGGATGCACCAATCTACTTTTATCCCTGTCGATACTGATACAGATATCTGAAGCTTCGTATCGGCCAATTCCGATTCGATGCTGAAAAACATCACTGAATTGACCTAAAACATTTCTTTTCTTAGACACAGACATAAATGTACTGAATAACTCATGTATTTGGTAACTCTGCACCAGCACAGCACACTTAAATACACCAAAAACGTCACAAAGTTGCTCAAACATTTAAAAAATAAACTGTGACAAACCTTTGAAATGGCTCAGAAAGTGCAATTAGGAATTCTAAATATAATGTCAAATAAATAAATAAATAAAGCATAAGAGCACAAAGCATAGAATTAGACTGAATAGATTTTTTTTCAACATCGTGACCAATATATATATTGATATGTGATCGGTGCATCTCTATTTGTCCTTTCCATTATATTCATAATTTTTCCAGTGACCAATCAGACCGAGTCCTTTAGCTGTTCTTCTGGTAAAGTTTTTCTAATCCTTTCCAGGTTCAAGAAGAAGCACCGGTCTTCCAGTTGTACACCAGCATTTACTGGGACCTGAAACAGAGAACCCTCACACTTTTCCAGCAGGCAGCTCGGAAGGTACATGTGCAAAAATTAGGAGTTAAATGTGCACACCTGAATGAATGAGCACGTCATTTTCTCTGTGTGCCTCATTAGAGGGTTAGCCCCCCTGCAGCCCTGTCACTTTCAGCTCAGTCAGGTGGAAATTTCTAATTGTCTTTAGGTTCAGTTAGGATCCGTTAGTGTTCTTCTTTACATTAATTACTGTAGCATATAAGCAGACCTCTTTATGTGGCGTCTAAAATAAGATAAACGAAAGGAAAACTCGATGAAAGTAAGATGATGCATTGCTGTTAGCGAGCTACTTTCTAATTTCACAAAGGTTTCAGTTTGCAGAATGAAACTGATCCGAGTCCGCCGGACCTCATTAGGAGCTTGTTATGGAAAAAGGAAGAAAGCTAAAAGTCTTGAATGTCAGAAAATAATTAAGAGTCAGCATGAAGTTTGAAGTTGTGGAGAATCAGTAACAGGCTCACGTCTGCCGTCCAGGTGGTGATCCGATGCCGCATGCAGCTCAGACTGGCCTCTTTAAAGAAACTGGTGGACAGTATAAAGATGGCTCCCTCAATGGAGAACGGTTTGAATCATCTGTGCTATTCAGGAAAAAACCCTCAGGATGACATTCTGCATCTAAAGCTAATCTTTTTGTTTTTTAGATAAGGACAAAGCAAGTGTCATATCTCCAGACAACGCGTTGCCGTCATCTTTCCCATATTCCCCCCATGAAGACAATTTCATGGTGAGAACGCCTTTAAGCTCTACATAATGTAACACGCTTTTCTTTTTTTCCAATACATTTTCAATTAAACAGTTTGACATGAAGAAATGAGGGAATTTTCATCCATTACTTCCTGTGGGAAACGTAATTGATCCAACAGTGGAATCAGCGAGGAAGCTTGGTTGCTGGTGCTTTGATTAAATCTTTGATTCAGACGCCCTGCAGAGTTCTGGACCTCAGAGTTGAGTTGAATAAAAATGTCCATTTGTCTTCTTGATATTTCAAGGCTCTCAGGAATTTTGTGGCTCTGCCTGTGGATCCTATCGATGTGACCGTGACAGCACACATTCCTTTCTTCAACCTCCAGGTCAGTTAAAGCACCTGGCGCTCATATATCACTGGATACGTAACCAGCAGCGTGTTGGATTCTAATTCAATAATAAGATGATAGAAAGAGTCTGGAATGGTTTCCAGGTCTAGATAAGGAAGAAAATGTAAGTGAAGGAAAAATATCATAATTCCAAAATGTGTTCCTTTTTCCATATTTTTATAAATCCATTCATCCAAATTTAAAGCTTGACCAGAGTAGAAATATTAGCTTATTTTTTTTCTAACATTGATTATAGAAAATACTTGAAACCTCCAGAAATCTGATGTATGTGCAGGAACTCTGTCTATATTCATTTTTTACAGCAGCATTATGTCGCAGCCCTTTTTTTCCAGCTGACATTTGCCAAAAGGCAATGAACACACCAGTCAGGTTGTGAGTTCTTTACTGAGACCGACAGCCATATGCTCCCACACTCACATTATCTTAGCATCAGCAGCTAGCTTAACATTCATGCCTGTAGACAGGAGCACTGAGAAGGAAACCCAGACACGCCAGCGGAGAGCATGTCTGCACCGTCTCCAGGTGGCCTTTACCAGCTTTTCACCTTTTCATCCCTCAGAAAAATAATTTTTCTTCCCACGTTAGTATTTAATGACCCGTTAACAATTGTCTGGTATGCTGGGGAATGTTTTAGGTAGAACCTTCCTGCTTAGATTTGAATTATTTGACACATTTTTACATCAATCCAATTAGAGTTTGGAGATGTTTTTAGGAGGTAAAGCACATGATAATTTAATTCACTTATTTATTTTATCATGAGAAAGTCTGATGATGAAGATTTGGACCCATTTTACTCCTGTGTATGCAAAAGTATTCTAGAGTTAATTGTGAGGTCAGACCTTAAAAACAGCTGGAAACCTACAATAAATTATTTTATTTTTATTTTATGTAACCTTTATCTAAGCAGGGTAAGTTAACTGAGAACAAAGTCTCATTTTCAACGTTCAGAAAACACTGAAGCATTATACAGCACAACAACATACAGTGGAAAACAGAAAAATACTATAAAACAGAGAAAATCCAACCACATTCATACTGACTAAACATACAAAATGGCTGCTTTGTTTTACACACAGGAAAAGCAGCATAAAGAACCATGTAGAAGTAGATTGTTTCTGCAGGTGTGGACAATATGAGGAAGTGATGTGATGTGTTGAAGGACTGTGCATCTAGGAAGTGATATTAAAGAAAGCGGAGTTCATGTGGAGCACTTGAAATAACAGATGGCAGGAGGTTCTGAAAGCAACATGCAGCCAGAATGATTTTCTGTGCTTCTAATCTACAAAATGATTGCCTTTGAGTAAATATAAGGGGTTGTTATTTTGAGACAATGTGAAGGTAAAAATGCATTCAGTTTTTCTAAGATTCAGGTAATGTAACAGAATGCTAACGTTGATGCTGTCCAGGTTCCCCAGCACTACAAGCTGATGGGTTACCGATCCGCTTCTGCCTGGGAAGCGTTTTGCTCCTATTGTCCCACTACACTGGCCAGACCTCTTCGTGCTGGAGCGCCGGTAACTACGACGCACCTTAAGTAAAATGTATGTCAGACTCAATATGTGCATCAGTCCGTCTGCCATCTTTATCTCCCTTTTAGAAAGTGCAGGGTCCAGTTGAAGAGGAAGAAAGAATGATGGATCAGGAGACTGCTGGTCTCTCCTTCACACCTCCTGGACTCTCCTTCACACCTCCTGGACTCTCCTTCACTCCTCCTGAAGCTCTCATCAGGCCTTTCAATGCAAATCCTCTCAGAATCTTTGTATGGATGGGATTTGTTGTAACTTCACATCCATTCATACAGGAAGCATATCTGGCTGATTACTTATTTACTGACAATTTGTTTTAGAACCCGACCCCGGGCCTTCAGGTTTTTAAACTGCAGCCCAAGTACCTGGAGAGCGACGTGGAGGTTCACCTCTGTGCTCTGCCGAAGTAAATACAACCTCGTAAACTTACATTGTCCTTTTCATTTCTCTTAAAGCTTTTTACATACAATCGTTACTCTTTGTGTAGGTTTGCACTGTGTGAGAACAACAGATCTGGCTTAATGCCACTAACTCCACAGGCTCACTTTCGCCATTACCAGGTAGTGTTCTTTATTTTTTGTCAGATTAGAACAATACAATACATTTTATTGGAATTTAATGTGATAGAAGAACATGAATTTCTCTTTGTACCTAATCTCCATTTTCAACTAATCTGAATAGGGAAAAAAAAAATTTTTCTCAAATTGTTCAGTTTCATTTTTTTTTTTTCCTACCAACAGGAAACAACCGGCATGAACATGAAACAGATCTCCGTCCCAATCACCAATATGAGCTCTCCTCGTAGGTATGTGCTGAGTGTTGTCATTTTAACCAGAAGGCTTTAAATTGTTAGTTATGGTATAGAAAGCCTTTTTACCCTAAGAAGACATAAGGAAATCCCAGTCAGCAGCTGGAGAATGCTGGGTAATCTCAGCATCAACTTATTCTGGTTCTACCTTGTCCTCCGATTTGAAAACAAGTACCAAAAACTGAAGGCAGCCATAACAAAAAGTAAACAAATATTGCATATTTCTCACGCGAAAAATCAAGGCTCCACTTGAAGTCCGACATTTTTTGTTTACGCAATACAAGCTTCCCACTTTTAGAGGAATTCCTCTGTTTACATGAGCATAATATAGAGATATTTTCATAGCTAATAGCATCTTAACGATTGTTGAAGTGAGATGTCTTACATGTCATGTTTCAGACATGTTTTAACGCTCATGTTTATGCCACTGGAGAGGCTGTAAACCTCTACATCCTTCTTTGTAGTCCCATGTTCGGTGTCCGTTCCATCATCTGGCAAACTGCATTACAGACAACACAGCTCATCATGGTTGTCCCGTATTAATATGTAATAGAGGAGTCCAACATATTCCACCTCCTGCCAGGTCGCTGAATGTCAGATTGACTGCTTGTAATATATCCACCATTACTCATAACACATTCATAGAGTCAGAGAGCGAAGGCTAGGACAGCCTTATACCCTAGAAGTTGAATCTCAACTTTCAGACATGTTATTTAAAGTCTATAAATGATCATCTCGATGGTAGGAGAGATAAAATCATTCCTCTTTTTGTAGTGCTGTTGTTCATCTTAAGCTCAAGTGTCTCTATTAAAGAATCTGGGTCAGTCTGTATGGAGGCTAACATGGAGAAATAATGATTTATTCAGTTTTCAGCCTAAAAAGACGGAAAGGAAGTGATATTTGATGTAGTGTGTTAGCAAACACGGCTCTGGTTTGTCTTGTTCTCCTTTTGCACGCTATTCTGTGCAAACACTTTCTTTATCTGACCTGTCTCCAGATAGCAACAGCATGTGATTTACAGTTCATCCAGCATGATGGAGCCGCTTGCTTTAGGTACCAAATTGAACAGTTCAATGCTGATTAGGTCACTAAAATTAGTGACATAAAATTTTATCTGGCCTTGAACATATTACTCGTAGATCTTAGATGTTGTCATGAAAAAACTATTTAATTTCATGACTTTTCCGTTTGGAAAATATTTCAGTCGCATGCCGACATCTGCATTGCATTCTGTGATTTGAGGTGGTCGAAGCTATCGCTAACAAAGTGCTAGTATACACTTGCTGGCTAACTGCAGAGCTAACTCAGATTCATCTAGCTCAATGTAGCTAGCTTTGTTGCTAGCCTGCTTTGTAGAGCCTTTTATTCATCATGGTCACATCTGATAAAGAAGTCATTATACTGAAATCTATTAAATATTCATCATTCTTCAATGTACCAGCATATTGTTTTTGTTGAAAAGTTATATGTTTAGGTAAGCAAATTCCACAGCTTTTGTACAGAGTGAGATTTTAGACATCTATTTTCATAGGTTTATTTTATGTTTACGTGTTTCTTTTGCAGGTCCGTCGACTACGACATAGACATCCTTCCCCTCTCTGCTCCTCCTCTTCTCCCTGGCCTCCCTGATGATTATCATCTGCAGCTAACAGAGTCCTCGTAAGCCCCTCACATCGCTGTTTACACACCACACCGCCTCCAGGTAAGACCCCCTCCACCCATGATGTCATTCATGTAAGACTGTGGTGCAGGTGTGAAAGTCCAGAAATCCAGCTGACGCCAGAGATGATCAGAGCCGAGTTCTCGTTGAGGAAAGCTCCTGTCTTGAATAGCAACCTCACCATGGAGATAACCCCCAGGTCAGTTCAAAGTCAGATTCAGGGTCGACAAACTCACATTAAGAAGGAAACACTTTTTCCAAGGCGATAAAAACAGTTGGCCCCACATTTGAAATAAATAAAAAAAAACATGTTTGGTTTTAGGAGGGGAAGCATTCTGCATAAACAAAGCATAAAGTTAATGAATGAGTACATCATGTAGCTGGACTTTCTTTCGACAAGAGCTTCCTGGCAGCTGCATCTCACTGGATGAAATGCAGAGGTCTTTAGCTGCTGTCTAAACAGTGAGGCAGACCTTTTCTTTGTGTTTCATCCTGCAGCGAATCCGCTCCGCCTCTGTCTTCCTCTGACATCTTGTTCATAGGTTGACGTTGTTAAATGTCCGTCTCAATCTTGTCAAATAGGAAACAGAACCTTCTATTCATCTTTGGAATGTCTGAGATCGAAATGACAGCAGACTTTTTGATATAACATTTTTTTTTTTCAATTTGTAATTGCAGCTGAGGAAAAAAGGTCCGCTTTGTAGAAACGTTGGATGTTTACTGTTTTGAAGTGTTTTGAGCTACCTCTTCTCCTTCCCTAATATTGACGTAAAGCTTCTCCGTTACAGGCTGGAGGTGATCTACACATCTGACATCAACCAGAGGCAAACAAGACTGATGGCCAGGCTGGAAGAGCTCTTAGAAGAGGAGTTTGAATAGGCAAAAAGGCGCTACACACACACACACACACACCCACACACACACATCATCTTCAGGAATAAACACTACTGCTTTCCTCCGGAGGCACATTATTCAGCAGCCATCCTACTCAACCTCGTGCAAGACTCTCCTTTGTCTGTTTTTGCCACTTCTGTAAAATGAAACCCAGTTACTTTGGCGCCCACCTGTAAGGCTTCTTCCTGCCCACTCAGAATTGCCTATAAGCCTCCCTTCTGAGCTCTCAGAAAGGCTGGAAGTGTGTTATCCCTCCACCTACTTGATCCAGCAAAGGCACAGCCGCAGAATGTTCCAACATCAGCTTCATTTTGACTGAACTATTCATGACTTAAACTGAATTTTTAAAATGTCACAATTTCTTTAGGTCTGATGGTGAGTAGCAATTGAGATTATTATTATTTGTTTGCTTTATTTTTTGAGAAAATTTAGCTTTTAATTTGCCCTAAAGCCCCGCTGATTTGCAGCCATCCAGGGACCGGGTATTATTCCAACGTTAATTAGAGACATCAGTTCTACATTCACACTTATGCTACTGTAAGGGGGAAAAAAAAGGAAACAGCTGAGGTCAGAATTTAATTATCAGAAGAGCTGACAAGCTGTGAAGTCACTGGGATGCAGTCCAGCAGGGCGCATGTGTCCCCTGTCGCCCATAGAGGGAGCTCCAGCTCTGTGACTCTGATTTAGCTGCTTCTGTTTGCCTATCAGTGAATGTGTGTACACTCACTGTAAAGAAATAAAGTCACACTGAATTGCCTGTTTGTTCTCCCTTGTAGAGAAGCAAAGCCACAAAAAAGGTCACATTATTTAGACATGAGGTTGGATCCAAACAGAAATGCAGAATCATGCAGCTGTGTGGATATTCTTTCAAATTACATTCAGATGACAGTAGATTGTGTACTTTTAGACGCTTTTTTTTTTTTTTTGGCTTCAAAGGACAGTCCTACAGAAAAATCTTTTATTTCCTTATTAACAATTATAAAAATTTTTTTTTTTTTGCTTCTTTACTGGTTGAAAACTAAAATACAACAAGTAGGTCAAGCATGAATATTGGAAAAATATCCATACCACTTGAATCTGTTGGCTTTTTGTTATGTTACAGCTATTTATTTTATTTTAAAAAATCTGACAAGTGTGGTGTGCAATTAAATTTAGCTCCCATGAGTCAATGCTTTTTAGAACCACCTTTTTTTGGAATTACTGTACTGCTACCGGTTTTTTAGATATGATGCTGCTGCAGACAGATTAAATATAGTGTATTCAGATTAAAGCAGATTTCTTCTAAACTATTCCATTAAAGCTCGAGCAGGACATTTATACTTGTTGGCCTGCTTGAAGGTGAACTTCTGTCCCAGTTTCAAGTATTTTGCAGTCTCTAACAGGATTTCTTAAAGCATTAGCCTGTATTTCGTTCTATTTATCTATTCATTCTTTTATTTTTTTAGTTTTTTCAGTCAGCGTTACAGAGTTAAAACTTAAAAAGCAGCAATATTCTCTGATCATTTGCTGTGCTTTCTTTTTTCTTATCTATATGACAAAGTTCATACACACTAATAAAGGTATGGGAGAGAAAGAAAAAAAAAAGATTGCCACCCATTTTTGAGCATTTTGATTGGTCTAGTCAGCGGGAATGTAAAAAGCGCTGTGAGGCTATTTCAAACTCAAAGTAAGCAGCATTTTGTAACTAATTCTTGTAAATATGTGAAATTAATTGAGAACTTTCTGATCTTCTTCCAGGAAATGTATTCCTCCCTAGACACATTTTTTAATTGACTCTAATGCTCCATTGTAGGACATTCTGACATACACAGATAATTACTGTGCTGTGGAAAACTTATTTGCCTCTTTTAAATTTCTTGTGCTTTTTCTCATTTGTCACACTTAGCTGTTGCCTGTGTCTGTGTTTTTTTTTTTTGTTTTTTTTTTTAGCATTTCCTATCTTATCATTGTCCCACTCTCTAATGCCCCACCAAGGTGCTGATTTTAAGCCTGAATGCTAATGCTTGCAGCACCTTTTAGATTTTTGAGGACATTCCTTGCGCAGAATCTCCTTCTGCTGCTCCATCTTCACTTCATCGATCACTGTTGGGATCCCCGGATATAAATCATCGATAAATCTCTTCTGCTACCTGCTGTCTCTTGATCCTCCTTCCTCAATCCAAAAAGCCGTTTTCTTCTCATTTTGCTAAACTATTGTCCGGCACTTCTCAATCCTCATCAGCCAAATAAAGGTTGAATTGTATTTGGTTCAACTCTGAGCGAAGTCTAACGCTGAAAGACTTTAGGAAGCTAAATCGATTTAATCTCAGACATAACTCTTTAGCTCTCAAGGCTGTTTGAATGTACTGGAAGATTAAATGTCATTTAAAGATTCCTTTACGTAACTCTGAAATGAAATTACTTTTTTCATGTCTGTGCTTTCAGCTGAATCTGAGAGTTACAGCATAATACTATCCAGTCAGAAATAAAACATTAAAAGCCTTGTTGATGTCACATCTACTCTTTCTTATTCATAACAATAATCTTCCCTATGAAAGCCATGAAATCTTCAGTGACAGACTCCTGTGTACATGAAGCTGTTTGCTTCTTTGTCTTTGTTGGTGACAATTTTCAAAGGCCTCGAACCGTTAAACAAGCAAAATGACTGAAAGGGTTCGACTGAATTGCAACAAAGTGGACTTTAACTTGCTGGAAGTTCAGTTCATTTAAATCAACATTTAATATAAGCAAACTGGCTTTATAATCCTGTAATTAATAAAAATCTTGTAATATTTAAATGTTTTAGAATAACATATTATTTTAGGGGTCTTATAATTTATTTGGACTCTTCTTTGAAGGGATTTACTGGCAATTTCAACAGTTTTTAACAATATTTGGATGCACAAGTTGAAATTTAATCCGCATTTAAATTCTACTTTCTTAAATACATTAACCTGAATCTTCTGTTGAACCTTTTTGGCGTTGAGATTTCTGACTGCAGATGGTCATTCCTCTTTGTCAAGAAAAATTAAGAGGGTTTGGCATGAATGATGTTAAGAGGATTCAAGATGATGCTTTCAAACTTAAGAACACCATGCTAGCAAATGAAGCATGGTGGTGGGAGCATCATGCTGTGCATCTGGTTTCCTGTTAGTGGTACAAGTGTCTTGGATAGAGGATGAAATAATTTAGAAAGAAAACAAATTCACTTGTAGTTAGCTGCTAACTTATTAAAAATGCCAAACTAAAACAAAAATGTGTGTTTCCTGCATTTACTCTGAGTCATATGTCGTAAATAGTACAAACTAAAGTTTTTTGTCATGCCTTCTCACATTGCTGCAGCTTTTCCATTAAATGCGTTGTATCCGCTGTATTTGCTTAAATAAAAGTAAATATTTTATTTAAGACAGTAAGAAAGTGACAGCCATTTCTAGCTTTAGCCCATTTGTGACAAACTGTTAGGCGTTAAAATTTAGCTTTTCCCCACTCCTTACTGTTTTTCTGAATGACTCATATTGTCTCTGATAACAGATTAAGAACCAGAATAAGAAAATTTTGACTTTGAAAGATAGTGTGGCGTCGGTTTAACAGCAAGTTTCATCTTCCACTCTGGCACATTTTATCCGTGTCGCGTGAAGAGCTGTTTTTATTTGAAAATGTCAAACTTGTCATCTGTCTGTTTCTTATAGCCTTTTCTCTCCGTTCGCTGTGAAAATTGTTAAGTTGCTCCTGAGTGACTCTTTGCAGAAGCCTGTGTTTTCTTTCATTCACAAACACGAAAAAGCAAACACGAGATTGAGTGTTGCCAATAATTACCTTCGCTTTAAATGTCAGTCATTTATTTATTTCTTGATTTTTTTCGTGACTTCATTCTACAGTCATGGACTTTTACTGCTGCATACCTTCTCAGATGTAGTAATGGACATTAATTACCATTAGCATTTGCAGTGCTTTGTGCTTCTCCAGCTCTGTCTTGATTAGAGCACATTCTTCACCATAACAATAGAGAAATTTCACTTTATAACCTTCACTCCCACTCTCGTGTTTCCTGTGCTGAATGTCGGTGTACTGCAAACCCGTTCATGTAGCTGGAAGCAATAGAAAATCCCTGGAATCCTCCCTGAAAGGGGCTTTGCTGAGCTTGTGATGGATTCAATCTGCTGCCTTAAAAAATGACAGCTGATATCAGAAGGTAAAAAAAAAACTGCTTGGAGCTTTTTAGAAATATTGCAGAATTGATGTTGTGGAATATAGGTTGAAAACAGATATTTACATGCACTGGAGAAAAAGATGGAGTTTGACAGTAAATCAGACTAAACGCTTTGTGTTCAAATGCCAGAAGATTAAGAGCTTGGATTAATATTCCTAGAACTTGGGAAAACCCAGATAATTATGTCATGGCTTGTGATTCACAACTTTTGAGATAATCAGAGATAAATATGTGCATACATTTATAGTCCTATCTCAAAGAATTGTGGATCTTTATTGCGTGCAGTTTCCATATTCTTAAGAGGTTGCATTCATCTGTATAAACAATTATATGCAAGAAGAAATTACGATGGAATTGTTCAGCAACCCAGGGAATTTTTTGATGTGAGACATTTAAATCAGCAAAAGGAAAAGACGAGTGAAACATGTTTTAAATCAACATGGACTGAAGGACCGCTCTGAGAGGAAGAAGCCACAGCTCTGAAAGCAGCATAAAAAGTTAAATTATGGCTTACCAAAGTCCTCAGTGACCCTGTTTTGGAAATACGTCCCCATGAATGATAGACACAAATATTTAAATGTTGGCCAAAATGACATTTGCTACATTTGTAGGTAAAATGGAAAGACTGAAAACCTGAGAAGAGCATTTTAACTGAGAAGTATGGCTAATTATTCTACCAAATGATGAGCATTTTCTCAATAATTCTTCTGGCATTAAGCAAATATGAATGATTTTGTTAAAATTAACTATTCTGAAACAGGAAATTTATGATTTAATGTCAGACAGTAAAAATGGGAGTTTTGATTGTATATCAAGCACCTGAATTTGAGAAATTTGCCTTTTAAGCTCAGTTTCTTCTTCACCAAGACAGAACAGAGCAGTGTCTTCACTACTGCAGAGGAAACCCAAATCTGTCCGTCCATCTTATGAAAAAGACACCAAAACACTTAAAACTGCTCTGCCCTGATTGGAGGAGCAGAGTCTTGGGCCCCGTTCCTATAAAAAATAAAAAGAAGAAAATACCCATTGCTCTTTCTCAGTGGATCTAATTTCAGGTATGTCAGAGCAGAAATATGACTCAAATCGACATCTTGGCCCATCCAGGAATCTAAATCTGGTACACCTCACTATTTGATAGCCTGCAATATGGCTTTCTACATGAAGAGCCATGCGTTTCTTCCACCTTTTTGAGGGGTGTGCAGTGTAGCGTTAAATAGGCCACCGACACAAACGGGGGGCTGCATAAATCCCCCCTGACATCTCCGCAGACCAAAATACAAATGTTTATTTTTTGATGGGCGTGGAGGAAACAAATGGCAAATCAAATCCACCCTTTTTCTCTTTGTCCGGACGAGTAGGTAGGCCTTTACTTGGATTTTTTATTTATGGATAAAAAATACGTGAAGGAGGGTTTCAAAACCAGCAGCTTTCAAGACTGTAACACTGGATTTCATGGTTCGACAATGATTCTTAGGGTATATTTCAATGCATCGTCAACATCTGAGCACTTATTATATTTTTCCCTCATAGCTAAAGATAAGAAAATATTCAATAAACCATCTGCAGATGCTGATCTTCACCAAAAAGGCATTTTAAGTCCAATTTATGCCTTTTGTATGCCGGAGCTGGACTACATGTCGGGGTTAGTTGCTGCTTCTGAGCTCATCTGGGACTTTACCTTATTAGAGTTTAGTACACAACTGCAGAACATGGAGCGTAGTCGGAGTACGGCGAACATTTGAAAGGCAAATGGACAAAATGAGGAGATTAGACATGTCAGGTGATGTGTGACAACACATTTGCACTTTTATTGTTGCTGGCACTTTCTCAGAGACAGACACAAGATTTTCTTTGCTTCAGCAGCTGTGATGCACCAGACATGACACTTTTTTTTACACTCGGAGGTGGAAGTACTCCTAATAAAGTTTGACAACAGTCAGTGGCAGCGTTTTGAGTCCCTTGTAACCAAATGTGAGACATTTATTTTTAAAGCTTTATTCCTAGTAACAGGTTTGCTAGAAAATATCCACCAGATACATCCTTCATGTAAAGATAAGAGATTTTTTTTGTCTAATTTTTTAAAATCATTAAGGCACTTAATTTATAGGCCTAAATGAAACCTTCTATTTAAGACATGCTATATGTTCTCTGTTGTTTTTGTATTAATTAGAGATTAATTAGAGGTGCAGTTTTGCACATCTAGAGACGTTTGGCTATTGTTCTTAAAGTTGACGATTAGTCAGATTGGATGGGAAGTGTCTGTGAACACGATTCTTCAGTTTGTCTCCTTGCTTTCAACTTCTACTTAGAAATGTTGTGAAATTTCACCATATTGTTGAATATTATTCCTGGCTTTATGTTACATTTTTGATAAATGTTATAATTAGCTTTGTTGCATTCCTGAACCTACCGTTCATGGAACAGAACCTGGAACACTGACCGGGTTAATCCTGTTGAACGCCCAAGAGGAGAGAATAAAAGACATAATATCACTTCCATTGTCAGATAATTAGAAACTCTAAGTTGTCCTGAGAGTTTTTGACCTTTTCAGAACACTGTTAGACTCACATTGCTTCTTTGCTCTGATGAGAAAACTATTCTGAATTCATCCCAAAGCCTGAAACCTGCATCTTCAGACTGACCTAAAACAACTTAAGAGAATCAGAGAAGTAGTTACCATCTGCTTGTTTACCACTAATTAGCTTAGTAACCGCAGCAGAAACACTCTGAGGTAAGCTTCAAAGTTTCTCATGTATCTGTCCAATTACTGAGAGAGAAATACTCCATTGTACCCAATGCTTTTTCCAGGGAGTGTTTGCATCTCTACAAGTGCTCACTCGTTTATTTTTTTAAAGACTTGCTTTTATCCTCATTTGATTTGCTGGCATGCAGTGTTGTTGTATGACAATTGAAGCTTGTTTTCAGAGGCGACCGGGTCAAGATGAGAACACAAGACAACAAAAGGAGGAGACATTTTAGACAATTGGCTCTTTGTCAGCTTCAAAGTCAGCTGTACAATAGAATAACTCTGAATTTTAGCATAAATTACTGAAAGCTGAAAGTAAATCTGCTCACTTTGTGATGTTCCTCCAATTAGAGAATGCTCAATGTTTATTTCAGTCTCTCTAGCGTGCTAGCTTCTACAACAATTCAGTGTACATAATTAGTTAGCACTGTGTACCTACTTATTACTGCCAAACAGATACTGGGATTCTTCTAATACCTTTCAATTAAACACCTCCAGAGTTTACAATAATGAAGCCCGATTCATCCTTTGGTCTGTCTTTCCTCATATAATTAGGGTTGCAGACATGAGACGCATTTCAAAGATGCTTTACATTTTTGTTCTGGTAAAGAAATTGCTTTAGTAGAACATTTGTGCCCCCTCCACTCTGCATGACCCAAAGTATATAAGTGGTTAGACCAGTGCCAGAATGACAACCAACTTCACCATTTTTTGATTGGATTGGATTAAAGTCCAGACTCTGCAGAGACATGGAAAATATAGTAAATGTCACTGAAAGTTGCAGGACACCTTCATTAATGTCTTGAAATGATCATTTTCAATATGCAGAACACATTTAAAAAAAAAAAAAAAAATGCTGCAATCACTGAACCTTAAAATTATATGGAAATAAATCCCTGTCAGCTTAGGCATCTTGGTTGTATCCCTGGTGCTGAAATGATGATATTCCGTCTTTCATTTTCCCTTCACTACCTGCCTCTTTTCTCCATCTGATATTTTTCAGCCAAGCTGCTGCCAGATTCATGATTCCTTCAAAGCACGGGGCCATTCTGGGCAAATCATAGATCTGTGTGTGTTTTGAAACTGCATCCCTTCAAAAGATAGCTACAGCAGTTGAAAACGTGCGACCTGTGCACTCTGCTGTATTGTGAAGTTTGCTGTGATCTTCAGAAGAACTTTACCGCCTCCAAATCTCATATTTCTGAAATTGACTCTTCGGTTAGCAAGCCTGGCAAAACATTTCAATTAACATTCCTCGCTGTGAGTTTCAGAAACAATGGCAAAGTGTTCCAGCTTTCAAATCTGCCACAAATTAGGGTTAATGAGAACATAAATTATGATACCGTCCAACTGTGTAATTGTATGACTGTCAACACTGAAAAAAAAAGAGTACGAGTTCTCCCTGAGAAAGCGACTAATTGGTCTTTTATTGTTCTAAACTTGCGGCGATGTATTGCTCTCGAGCTGTGCTCCTTATGTTTTAGTGTCTTTAAAGTTTTATTCTTATTGCTTCTTAAAAATAATTTACTGTTGTAAGCTGAAGCCTGAATGTTTGCAGGCAAGAAAAGAGGATTTTGAACTGAGACTGGATTTGACTGGAAGGACCCAAAGCAATATAAAAGCTGGGGTGATATGAGCAAGAGTTACAAAACCGGCATTGTAAGCTTAGAATTGGCATATTTTTGCAGTATCTTCAACATTTTGCAATATTGTGACAGTATTGAAGCATACATGGGTTTTTACCTGCAGTGTGAACTAGCCAGGTATGAGCAGTGGCAGCTTTTTCATGTCATAGTCTCCACTTAGCGTTGTGGCTATCCTCGGCTAATGGCAAAACAGACATGTAATCACACCCACTATAGGCTTGCACAGGGGAAAATTAACTGCAACCTCTGTGTGAATAGATATAGTGTCACGATAAGACCACTAATATACAGAAAATAATATGTACTGGGATCAGTGTGGAATAGAAATTGGGGAGAAGTGCACTTACCTCCGAATTGTGCATAGACAGGAAAGTTACAAACACATTGGTTACAACGGCAGGACTTTTATTACTTAACAATGTGCTTTATAAGCTATAACAACATATGACAGTTACATTGTAGTATAACTAGACTGTTAGTAACTGTAAGCTGTTGTGTTTTCAAGCTTTTGGAAAAAATGTTTGCAACAAATCAGCTCCACTGACCTGCAATAGCTAATTATTCACACAGAAATCATTCAGTTTTTATAGATCTCTTGCATAAATCCACAAATTTCAGACAAATAATATGCTGCAGAACTGAGCTTACACTCCCACCACGCTTTTTTATGCAGCATCGGCAATTATGCCTCTGAAATATCACCTTAACTTATCATCAGACGACCTGGACTGCCTGCCCTCTCCTGTGCCTATCATGGAGGTCAAACACAATATGTCTGAATTGCCTAGAGTCCACAAAAGCTTTCCCCCTGTCTGCATGATAAAATATAGATAATGACCTTATCTAAAACTCTCGATAAGACAGCTTTAAAATGCTTCGTAATTAAGGAAGATAATGAACTAGTAGAGTGACAGAAATTATGAGAAAAAGGCAACGGAATACCTCAAAGGTTTCAGCAATTATGCAGGGAATGAATTCATGTAGGGAACAAAGCGATGAGCCACAAAGAGTAAAACATCTCCTAAATTAATTGTATTCAAGGTCAGAATGAAAAAGAAGAGAAAAAGGCTTAAAGTTCAAAGAAATGTATATAAAAAGAAATTCTATCAAAGTTTCTGTTTCAATGTTGATTGCTTTTGGATAAAATAAGAAGATTCTAACATATTTATCATGTCAAAGACTTTCTGACGCCTTTCTTCCTTCCTTACTGGAGACTTTCCCTTATCCTCACACTTTGTTTTATGCTAAACCCACCAGAAAGTCCCGAATTTCTCAGTAGTAGTTGGAGATTGTTCTGCTGCAGTGGAAGATTTCTTTATTCTAAGGCTTTGTTCACCTCTTTAGCAGGAACGGCAACAAACAGTTGTGTCTGTGTATCGGTTTCAGTGGGGCAGCACTCTAAACTGCTGCAACCACATTAGACGCCAGGCTCACACAGCAGCAGTGAGTTAATTTGGCTTCTTATCAGCTGTTCAGAGGAATCCCGAATGAATAAATAACCGCAGTGTTTAAACTTTAATCCTCCGCGCTTTTACCGAGAGCAATTATTTGTTATGCCTGTTTTCACAAGAAAAACACCAACATAACCGGAAATAAAAAAAAATAAATCACATTTTGTCAAGCTGATAATAGATGTCAAAGTTCATTCTTGCATATGAAACACAATTCACCAAAGCTCTGCTTTGTTTTCTGTAGCCCTGCACAGTTGGCACGCTAATCTGATTTGCCGTGGTGCTATGGCATGTTGTTGTGAGAAGCAATGAATCTGTGAAGATTTCACTGACACACCTCTCTTGATTTACTGTTCAGTCGAACACAAATAGCAAATATGACGTGTGCGCCGAAGCGCTAGCCCTCTTTCACTTTCACAGGCACATCTGAAATGATCTGTGTGGAACGTTAACATTAATGTGACCGGTGGCAGCCTCCTGTCACTTACACAGGCTAATGGAGCCATTAATGTTACATGTATCATGGCTGGGGAAAAAAAAGCTTTTGAGAACCATTACACTCTTGCACAGAAAATTACACCATTAAGCACAAATTAATGGATTTTTTCTTTTTGCTGCAAGCAGAATACTCCAAATATTTGAAGCGTGGTTAGAAACAGAACGGTTTTCATGTTTGGAGGATAAAAGAAAGTATGTGACCAGCAATATCTTTTGTTGGCTTGTTTGTTGATTATAATGGTTTTAAACCCACCTATCTAAATCACTACATAAAGATACGGGTCATTATTTTACCCAGGTCGTACCCGCTTCCCTCTTTTCCCCTTTCAGTGTGTAAACAAACCATTTTGTACCAATGTTCTTAACCATTGCTTGTCAGTTTTCTTCTCTTGATAGTCACAAAATGTAAGATGTTTTAACTGTTACTAAGTAGAAGACTAAGATAGCGTATTTTTATAATTATCTGTACTTATCCAAAACAAACACGTTAAAATAAGTATTTGCTGCAGGTAAGATAGTAACTGCTCATAACTACCCTACAAAATCCCATTCCAAAAAATCCAAACAATCCTCACAAACTCTGTTCTGCTTCGGTTTAAGAGTCCAACTCTGCAATGTTCATGTCTTACATAAGCTGTATAATTGTAAGAAATGGCACTTAGCTTAAAATGGCACAGGTACTTTCGCAGTTATGCTGCTATTACAGATCCACCATTGACATTTCAAGCTCTCGTTCTTTTATTAGCTCTCAACCCATTCCACTTTGTTTATTTCTTTTTCTCTGATTAATAAAAAGAGATGCCAACCATTTCTCAAGGGATCCTGTCTCTGCTGCCTTGGGCGGGCGTTGCTCAGCTACAAATGAGCCGAACCGCCCTCCAACTAGGTTTAAGCCTGGCACTCGATTTCACTATCACCTATCACCTAATCTGGGGAGTCAGGTGTTGATGGGAAGCACAGTGTTGTCAGGGGAACACGCTTAACGTTATATTAGCATCAGCACGTATACAGCGGGTGCAGCAGGAGAAGGTGGTGAAGAAAAGGTCAGGAAGGACACCATGGTGAGATCTGTGAAGGTGTCACAAGAAGAGAAACAAGAAAAAAATGGATCAGTGCATTCTTTTAGTGTCGATGTAGGACTTTAGTCGTGGTGTTCTGTCTTGTAATTGTATCTCAAGACACTTCAGTTTAACTGTTGCAAGAAGAAGATTCCTTTATTTTTTGTGAGGAAAAAAAAGTAATGTATAACATCTGATATTTTTCCGTGACGGTGAATCTGACTGAAACAGAGATCTGACAAGATGGTGGAAGTGAAAGAGCAAAGACATCATCAGCTTCAACTTCTCTTTCCATCCTTATTAGCACGGCCATGTTAACACGCTCTTCAGGTCGCTTCAGGAAGGATTTTCACACGTTCACACAAGTCTCAGCTGGGAGCTTTACAGCATCACCAAGCACATATCCAGGAAACCTTAAAGTGGTTATTAAAAAAACTTTTCAACTCTTTTCATCAGTTTGTTGGCCGTATGTGAATAATAGTCATCTAAACCTAATGAGTGGTAGTAGTCTTGGAAGCAAAGAAGCAAAAACTCAGGAACTGTCAGGAATTTCAACCCACTCTTCCTTACAGTAAGTGCAGTTGAGCATTAATATCATTAAACTAATTGTCGGTCAACCTCTATAGAAAAGAGGTAACATCAATTATTGCAAGTCATTTATGTTCTAAACCAGTGCTTCCCAATCCCAGTCCTCAGTCCTGCTCTGCATGTTTTAGATGTACCTCTATTCCAGAGCAGCTGATTCAAATGATTGCATAACCATCAAGTGCTGCAGAAGCCTGTTAATCAGCCACATCTTCAATCCAGGTGTGTGGCGGAAGGGAAACATCTAAAACATGCAGGGCAGGGGGCCTTGAGGACTGGAATTGGGAAACACTGATCTAAACCATTACATCCCCTCTGCTGTGGTTCATCTTCAGTATTTTTCTGAAATGCTGTTAGTTTCACACCAGATGTAGCAGGAGGAACAGCAACTTTTCAAAAAATTTCCACTTTCATCTCATCAATCCACGAAATATTTTCTCCAACATCTTTGGCTTCATCAAAATGGCTTTTGGCAAATGTAGGCTGGATGTCTTGATTTTGCTACTTTAAACTTTTCTGCTATTTTTGCCTAATTCCTTTCCTATAGCTAAATCACAAACACTGATCTTACAGAGGCCAAACACTCCTAGTCATCACTCTTCCATGTTTTCTCCAACTGTGGATAACATCCTTCATTGGAGCCCAACAGCCTAGGAAATGACTTTTCAGACTCTTTTCAGGCTGATAGATGAGCCTGAAAAAGATTTAATAGACTCGGTTGAACTTTGATTTAAAAACAAGTGGTTAATTTATTATTTAACGGAGGGAAATAATATTTTGTTCAGATACTTTGCCTTAATAAAGTCACTATTTGAAAATGTTTATTTTTTATCTTGACATTGTTAACAGGTGTTTTTTTTGTTGTACAGAACAGTTTTGGCATCTCTACTTAGCAAATCAGTAAATCAGACCATCTGACACTATACGCCTTGAGTTCTTTCACAAGTTCACTTTTTCAACTTCCTTTCCCTCCCAGTTGAAATCTTTTCCAAGTCTCCTATAGAGGTTTGAAAGGTAGTCAGACTGCAGGCGGATTTGTTGGCTGCCACTGCATGTGGAGGAAGCTTAGCTAATGAGGTGTTTGCTTAGCCAAACTTTGAGCTGTTCACACATTTTTCTTCCATCTACTGTATGTTGACGTAGTTTTGCTGTGCAATAATGGATGAGCAGGTTAAATGTCTAAAGCAGGGATTTTCAGTGCAATAGCTATTGATTTAATTTGCCTACTGATTTTATAGAAAAACTGACAAAATTACGTGGTCAGTGGAAGCGCAGCTACAGCTGGCGTCCATGAATCTCCAAAATCTGTGAAGCATATGACTTTAAGTTGATACTCCTTTGACATACTTTTGTTTTCTTTCTCCCAAATACTTGACTCCTGAACCTTCAACTATAAAGCTGATTTTTCTGCCTGAATGTATCTTCGGTTTCTCACTTTGCTACATTATCATCTGCACCTTCAGCAATAAAAATGACTCTGTTATTATAGGGCTACATCCAAAATGGCTCTCAAATGTCATCTTAAAATGCCAGGTTTCTCTAAAGTAAAACAAATGAACTTATTAGGAATTTATTGAAATGTTTTCAACAACAAAAAAGTGACAATATATGCCAAGGTACACTGCATGAGACTCAAAATAAAATCTGTCTTCATCTTCAGCTTACTGACAGACAGCCGAAAGTTTTGGACCAAAAGTAATTTAATTTAAGATCTTCACAAACAAATCTCTGAAGTATACTAAAACCCTGAGCATTTGGTTCCCTCCATTATGTCTTACTATTAGTTTTACCCCAAACATACCTTTCCTACTTGTGGTATAAAACTTTATTTGGTTTTCTCTGACTATATCAGCTTCCCCACATGATTTTTCATAGATTTCTTTTGGAAGAAAATACGTCTGTCTCTAAACCTAATTCGTCCAGACATGTGGAGACTTCAGGAGATTACTACTTGTAAAACATCACCACTCATTGATACAAATAATCTTACCTTCTTCAGTGTTACTTTTTGTCAAATTAGTCAAAATTTCCAGTTTTGCAATGTTAGTTATTTTTGTTTATATAATGCAAAATGAGCATCACGCAAGCAATTTTTTTGTATTTTCTGTATTTTTCTGTTGATAAACGTTTGTTTTTCACTTGAACTGTACGGAAAGAAACTTTTAACACAATAACCTGACATTTTAACACTTCTGAAAGCCACAAATGTAGAACATTGATCTACAGCAGATCAATGTTCTCCTTAAAGTTTTCCATGTTTAACAATGAGCTCTAAAAGAGTTTGATCTTTTGACAGCGGTGGATGTTTTAAGGATGCCAGACAATGTATCCAACAGAAGAAAACAGTTCTTTGGCTGTATCTGAACATCAGTGGTAATTTAACCATTTTTCTTAATCTCTAGTGAAATCATTATGTCGTAATTATGTGTGATCTGCAGTAAATAATTAGTATGGGATTGCGTAGGCGGTTGATTGGCCCGACCAGTTTGGAATGCGCTCTCTGGGCTTTAGTCCAAACAATCTCAGTAGTTACAAGAAAGAAACTAATCACAAAAAACAACAAACAAATATTTTGATTTGTTTAAAACCTGCTGCTATAAGATGGTATATCTACATAATTGCAAAGCATTCTAACTTTAGTTATTAGATAGCTGAAAGTTTAACATTTCAACCTACAGTATATATTTATTCTGACCGGTTCTCCATGCATCCTAATTACTTTTCCCTGTCTTTCACCAGGCTGTTCTAATGTTACATGTTGTAAAACTATATGCATGCTGGCAGCTAGGCCTTAAGCACATCCAACCTGTCTGCAAATGCTGCACTTGTCAAGACGACTCCATGCTTTCTGGCATTTTTATTTCCACCCACATTTCCCCTGCAACACACACGCACGCATATGCACACCGGCTGTTTATCATCACTGCATGGCTAGAGTCAGCTTCGATTCAGCCCATCAAGTGTGGTTTTTTATAACTCAACAGGGTTAGCCTTCAAAATTATTGGCAAAATAGCCCACAAATCATTGGGAAATGATTTTTAACTCTCCCAGGTTAGCCCAGTGCAACCTCACTATCCCCCTACCTAGAGAGGAAATGAACTCAACAGCTTGCTTTAGCCTGTATATATGTTTCAATGACTGGCTAGTGGTAATCTGTTAGCGCCTCTCACTGTGAGCTATGGGGCTTACAAATCTCTCTGGGATCACACACATGTGCACAGATACACGCGCTCTCAAAAGCACAAAGACAGAGCGACACAGCTGCCTGGGAGAGGCGGCAGACATGAGGGATTACCCAGGGTTACCCACTGTTCGTATATTAGGCATGTTTGTGTTCTCGTTTTTATACCCCAGTGGGAACCTAAAGTTACTGACTGCACTCTGACATTTGGGGAACCTGTCACTATGAAGATGAAGGTTGCAGTCACATACAGTTACATTTCAAGTAAGCTAAGTTTTAAATAACCAATAAGGTAAAAAAAAATAAAAATGGAACTAACATCTCAGTGTGCATGCATATGAATGAATCTGCTCTTCTTTTGTCCCCGCCTCCTTTTATTTCTGTTTATAAGCATGTTTGAGGAAGGCCCAGACCTGTTAGCGTAATGTGCATTTTCCCAACCCACCTCTAACCATTCATCATGACATTTACTGCACGGCCCTTCAGATAAACACCTGATGAGATGAAATATTGATTTCTCCCTCCTGCAGCCTCACCGTTTCACTTTCACACACAGAAACACACACACACACATCTGCTCCCACCCAATAAAACTGTAGCCTCAGCCTCTGTGTCATAGCCTCTGTGTACTTAAGAGCAGTTGAAATGATTTGTGTGCAGTGGCTGCTCTAACACATCACTAGTTTTATTCCCCTTTTCCATATTTCTCCCAGAGCAAACAGCAAGAGATACATCATCAGATTTTACTTGAACATTTCTTAGACTAACTACAGTTAGTGAACAAAAGCAGATGGAGGCAATATTTTTTTTGTGCCTACCTAAAGTTTATAGAGTCACCCGCAATTAATCAAAGGGCTCACAAAATTAGGACATGTCTACAGGTGCTTTTGTGTCTGGAATAGGCTTTGTCTGTGCAGTCTAGGGTTTCCTATGGGAGAGTAGAGCTCCAGCCGTGCTGGTTCTGCAAACTATTTGGTATCTTTTCGCCTGGAGCAAGCATTTCTTTTTTTGGTGTAGAGGCAGTGGACATCAGTCACCTTGTGCTCCCTTTCCTCTTTTCTGTTGCATTCAGAACATACAGGGAACCAGCTGGGGTCATGGAGACGGTCCAGTTTGCTGACATTATGGTGGTATCTGCTCTTTGCTGATGACACTGTCCTCCTTCAGTGAACCGTAACTGCTGATGTGCACCAGAGCCCTTTGCTCGGCTGAATGCGTTGTGGATCAGCACCTCTGCAGTCCCTGTTGAGCAGCTTAAAGAAACAGTGCCAGTATTTCAGATGTTGTATGAGGTAGCTCATATTTTGGTCCAGATAAAGTACCTACAAACCTTAAGCTACATTTAGATATTTTTGGGTATACAGTGCATCTAAAAAGCGTGCAAACGGAAAATGGAAAGTCATTAAAAACCATTTTCTGTCTTTAATGTGAAATGTTTTCCTTACAGTTTAGGTTTATACTGCAATTTTTAATATGTAATACTATTCATTATATTTGGTATGTTATTCACAGCACTCTAGATGCAAGTACATGCATTTGTAATTTTGACCATCTAGTGAACTTTTATGTACATTCTCCATAAAAGTAGGCACAAATTGTAAAAAAACTTTTTATTTAGTGCCAGTTCAAATCACAATTTGTCCTTTTATCTTACGAAATACCAACATAATGGATGTCATTCCCATTAGCCATTGCTAAACTCTAAAGGTCATTGCTGCTCTGGCTTTTGTGCCTTAGAGATTGGAGCTAAAATAGGGTAAAGAGCGGCCATTGGTGAGAAAATCTTAGTCCACTGTCTTCTTCTCATCTATGTGGAGTTGAATGTTTTGCATGGCATTCCTCTTGAGATGAGAAGTGTGTTGTTAAGCCAAAGCACAGCTAGTGTACTAAGTCAAGACATATCACAAAGACATTTCTGTTTTGATTATCGCAGATCAGTGGACTGAAAAAAATCTGCTCAGGATGACTCAATGAACTGAAGTAATCTGCATAACATCACTGTTCTGCTGTAGCAATACACATTTTGTGAATCCTGTAGGGACAGAAAATTTTATCTTACTCATAGGTGCATTAATGGTTGAGACAGAGCCAGCCCTGACAGCCAGGTTATATGTACACTCCTCACCACATGCTGCTTATGTGACACATCTCGCCCCCAACACAGATCACAGCATCTTGCAAATGTGAAAATGACTCATTGAGCTGTCTAAATACCTTCCTTCACAGCTCCTTTCACACTTGGCAAACAATAGGCCGCACCAATCTGCACCTGTTTACCATGGCTATTACCTTAGCAAGCTGGAAAGAGTATTGCAAATTGTCTTCCACTTCAAAGACCCAGCGAAGCCCATTTTTTTTCTCTTCCTTTGCGCGAGTCAAATGGTGGCAGCTAAAAAAATGTTTGCTGCAAACTCAATAAACTCTGTGTGAAGTAGTAGCAAAGACGGGAGAAATTTTCTAGACTATTGTTTGGAAAAATGGACAGAAGGAACCTAATTGTCACAGAAGACCCCACCTGTTGCACCTTTAAACCATTTTCTAAAGCACATCTAAGTTAAAAGAACCTACATTCTAGAGGAATACATCTATTAACGGATTTCTGTTATTTCCATCATATGTCAGAATATAGACCTACAGAACAGATCTCCATTCTTCTATCAAAAGGTGGAGGAAAACAGATTGAATTGACTTTTTTATACATGCTTTATTGTCATTACCAGCTTTACACATCGCCAACTGTGTCGAGTAGGTCAGATATGCTTTCAGGCCAGAGAGATCCATCAAGTTGTTTTGTGTACAGTCAGATTTTGCAGTCGACACACGCATGTATGGCACGCCAGCTGCAACCCTGAAAGTACATAGCCCTCCTACATAATTCCTGATTTAACCCTCTGAATGGGAAACCATGTGAGACCAAACTGGCACCCAGAATAATCCTGCATCAAACCCAGAGCAATTGATAGGACATCACATGATAGGACTATCCTTTATGAAACTTTGGACTATCTGTAAAAACATAATGTCTAATTTCTAATAGTTCAAACACAAACTCTTATAAATCAGTTGATTTCATTGTTTCCCTTTAGTTCCTTCTTGTGCTTATAAATTAATCATTTTCTGCTTAGACAGCCACAGGACAAAACACATGAATTTTAAAGATTAACAATCAAGATGATGTTTTCAACATCACACTGATGTTAAAAACATGTTTTTTATATGAGTTAGCATGAAATAACAACGCATCGTCAGTGTACTACCAGCAGCTGTTGAATTTATTTATGTATCCTGTTTCAGAAAAGATCAAAATGTTTCATATTACAAAAAATAACAAAACAGAAACTGTTGACAGAAACAAACACTTTATTCTCTGTGCTCATGCTCAGCCATGTTTCTGTTTCTGTATAATTTCCCCTTTAAACTACCGTAGTCTGTGTTTTCTAAGATCTGATCAGCAAATATCTGGTCTGTCACTTCATTGGTGTTACTATTTACAATCTACACATAATTAAATAGATATTAAATTTATTTAGTCGGAGTTAAACTACATCATTTTCTAATATAATTTTAACGAGAGTGACTGAGATCTGGCCTGCCCCAACTGATCATTGATTGAAATTATTATAACTATATATCTCCGCTAAACCAAAGGTCAGCATTAGTTTACTGTATGCCTGATGTTTCAGAACAGAGCAGATGTTCTTCACTTATCATTTTAACTTGTTTAATGTAAATACAATTAGATTAGCAGTGCAGTCTTAGAGTTTACAAAGCAAAGTAATGATTCACTGCAATTTGAACACAAAACTTCCTGCTTTCCAAAACTCATGTAGCCCAAATGATTCGTCTTATGATTTCTGCATGCTTCTTGTTAGGTTTTGCATCCTGTAATTTTGTTTATTCTGAGCAAACCATCAATTGCAGAAACTATTATTTTTGAATTGTTTATGGGGAAGACATGGCTTTTTCTCGTATTTCCTTGGGGCTGTAACAGGAGTTGGCTGAAACCCTACGCGTTTCCATCTGTGTTTTTCAGCATGGGTTTTTTCTGGCCATTATCGGCGTTATACCAAAATGTGATGACCTGCTAAATTGAAATAGCAGACGTAGTTACACCGTGCCTCTTCATTAGCAGGCAGTGGACACTCCCGCAGTGCTTAGGAAGGCTTTTGCAGTCGTCCTCTTAAGGCCACAACACAACTATGTGAGTGGAATAGCAGAGAAACCTAAATAACATACTCCAGTAAAAATAGAGCCAAACTGATTCTGTTTAGATACAACAATCAGTTGGAGAATCCTTTTTAAAAACCTTTAATAAACTTGAGTTATTAAATTGGAACATTGTCGTTTTCAAGTGACTTTGATTCTGCTGTGACATGACATGGTTGTAGAACCTTCTAGAACGACGTTACTTGACCATTTTCTAAACTTTTTTTCTTTGTTTGCTTTTGCTGTTTTCAGAACACAATGTGTATTTCTCGTTGCTTTCTAAATCAAATAGTCTTCCAGTACAGTTGTTTTTCTTTTCTCATGTAGTTGTCAGTTAAATAAAGGCTTAAATGAATAAAACAAGCTTCCAGCCTCTCTGGAAAGGCGGGTCTATATCGTGTTCTCCATTAAAAAAGGTGTTTGTACCTGGAGCGGGGGACAGTGTTTGTGGTGTGAGGTCTCAGAGGTGTTGCTTTGTGACACCAATATGGCAGACTGTTGCTCCGTAATGAGCAGAAAAATGGCATCCTGCTCCTCAGCTCTCGCCTTGCCAGAATGTATCAGACTTTAAGCTATTTTTGACAGCAACTGACAATACATGCTGCTTCTGCTCCTGGTGGAGAGGGGGACAACGGCATAACTGGACTGGGTGCTCTCTCAGAAATAGGTGCAGTCACCTGTTGTTGACTTTCTTGTAGACACGGTTTGAAGAGTTCAGTTGGGTGGAAAAGCATGTTTGTTTTTTTTTGCCTTGATTGAAGATTCAGATCTACTTAATTATCCTATATGAAGACAAACTGTGTTACCTTTGCTCTATAAACAGGTCTCAGATTTTCAGCGCTATTTGAATAGGTTGCCTTCATGGGTTTGACTTGCTGTCAGAAGTGCAAAAATGAACGATCTCTCTCAATAAGCTCCTGACAGAGTCGTTCCCACGCGAGGCGAGGCTCAGTCGGTAAGTGACGAGCACAATCAGCCTCTTCGCGTTGCTCACTCGCTGCAGATCAGCGGCTTGTGGGGAATGCTGGGATCTGTAACCAAACAGCTGATGTTTTTATGATGCAATCCCAGCGTAAAACGGGTAAGCACATCATCCGCGGCCCAACAGTCGCTCTTTATTTGGCTGGTATTTACTCAGCAGTGGAGCCTGTGGGCACAGTGTGAGCCACAGCACAGTCAGGGAGGGATGTACATATGATCTGCATGTGGCGCTGTGGGAAGCCCA
The DNA here is from genome assembly GCA_903066815.1 of Brachyrhaphis roseni. Classification (NCBI taxonomy): domain Eukaryota; kingdom Metazoa; phylum Chordata; class Actinopteri; order Cyprinodontiformes; family Poeciliidae; genus Brachyrhaphis; species Brachyrhaphis roseni. The sequence goes on from CAEFZY010074111.1 coordinate 51,243, forward strand.
GACTTTTTATTTTATTTTTTTTTGTGGTATTCTAAGAATTATTAGAAGGGGCTGCAACATAATTGAGACTGGAGTTGAAGTTTTTCCAACTTAGCAAGAGCAACAATGGAAAGGTTTAGATCTCAGCATATTTTGGAATGGTCCAGTCAAAGTCCAGACTGAAATCCAATGGAGAATCTGTGGTAAGACTTAGAAATTGATGTTCACAGTTAATCTGACTAAACCTAAACTGTTTTGTAACATGAAACAAAACACTTAGACTCTTTAACAGTCATACTTAAATTTCTAGTTGTAATTGTAGTAAAAGATAATACTACTATATTATATGTGGAAATACCACACTTTTTAGCCCTTTATTTAGAAAAAAAAAATTATTTGAAGGTAAAGTATTTTATTTACTCTAAAAAATAAAATTTAAAATTACAACAAATAGCTGACTAACTTTAATTGTAGTGGAACATTTTCAGAATTTTAATTATGTCACATAAATATTCAGTTTAAATGAATCGGTTGAAAAAACTTGTAAAAGATATTTGCTTCAAGCATTTATTCATCTTGAAAATTAGTTCAAAATAAATTGAGTCTAATTCAACACTCCCAGTAAGTAAAATAATCTCACTAATAAGAAAAAGGGGGAAAAAATTAAAATACCAAATACTGTCACAGTTGTTGGATTTTAAAATGAAAGTTTTGATGAGTAATACTTTATTTGATACATTTCATTTCATTCTGTAAGACTGCCAATTTTGAACACAGACCACTATTATTGATGCTTGCAAGAAAGTAATAAAATATTGCACTAATGAAGTCACGACAATGTGGGATAAATATAAGTGCTTTTTCCAGGCGCTGCGTTCAGTAATGAACTGAAATCAGCTGTATTAAAGTTGAGTCTGGAAGTCGTTTCAGTAGGTTTGAAAACACAGTTATCGCATATTATTTCACAGCTGGGAGCATGTGAATAAAATAAAGCTGAATAATATGTTAAATGTCTGTCGTCATGGCAATATTCATGTACACATTATCAGAATCATAAAGGACTGTGTGGATGAAATAATTGGAAGAATCATGGCATCACAATGTCCTAACTTTCAGCTTCTTCTTAGTCACAATCTTTAAGACTAAAATTCAGGTTGTTGGGCGCAGGCTAGTGATATTTTGTTTTGTTGTAGCAAAGAACATTTTAGTTGTCAAAACTCATCCTAAACAAGTTTCATGCTTGTTCTTATACATAATGAAAGGCAGTTGACAAATAAAAAAATCATTTTTAAATTAACTCAGACTCTGTTTGCATCAGTCTCCAAACTCCAGGTGCGTGTTTCACCTTTGTCCTCATTGTGACTGAAATACGCCTCTGCCTCAGATTACCATACTTCATGACAGCTGTTTTAAAATATTCTGTCAGTGTTGCAAAAATCCAAAAACCTGATTTGCACAGCAAGCAGGCTTATGGTGGCGACTAAATAAATTGGCATTTACTTTCCCCTGCACACCAAAGCAGCGTGTGACAAACACGGTGCTCACCCAGTCATTGTGCCATATTGAGAAGGTTTTCAAATGCCACGCTGATTTGCATGTCTCCTCCTGCCAAAGCGAATGAGCAATTAAAGCATGTTTGACTCAAGGAAGACAGGCGGCGCTTGGCAAAAATTACTCATTGTGGTTCAGCCCTCAGAAAATAAGCAATTAACACCTGCTTTCCTCCCCTCACTCATCCCTCCTGGCTCTCAGTAATTATTTTCAAACCTTCCAGTGCGCCATTAAATCCAAAAATACAACCGTGTGTATGTACATTTGCCGCCTGCCTCCCTAAATCCCTTTTTTTTTGTTGCTTTTTTTACCCCATTGAAGCTGGACAAAAAAAAAAAAAATTAAACTCCTTTGCTCATGTTGTGACACAGTTTAATACGGCAACAACAAAGAAAACACAGCAGAACAAACTCTTTATTCCCAACACACACAAACACCAGCATCCTTGGAAGGGCTTTTTGCTGCTCCGGCTTCGTCCATTTAAAGTAACAGCAGCACATTTTCTGATGCCCCACTCTTAATGGCTGAAAGACATCTAAAGATCAAACATCAGAGGGTCTGCTCCGGTTTCTTCCTGTTTTGTAGTGGTTGGAGTGTGTTGTAATCCGAAACCATGGAAACCAAGTCGCATTTTCAATATGACATCCTCCACCGACTCTGTCTGAATGTAAACTCTTTTCTGCGCTTGTTGTTGCTTTTCTAGCTCCATTATTTCTCTTAAGGAAAGTGGAAGACAAATCAAAGGTGGTGAAAACTTTAGAGGACTTTTTGGATATGAAGCAAAACGTGGTGCAGGTAAAACAACGGCAACTCTATTCTGGAACCAATCTAATGATTGCAAATAAGCCGGATGAATGGAGAAGAAAAAAAATGGAAACATTTCTGAGATGGAGATGCAGCGTGTCCTGTCGCCATAGTAACTCCCTCTTGCTGCCTGTCTGCCCAGAGATACAGACGTGCTGTCCTGCAGTGGAGCTGCTGAATGGCTCAGTCTAAGCAGCAGGGAACATATTACATTATAATGTGTGAATTTTTTATTTTTTTTTTTACTTTCAAGCCCCTGACTGGTTTTAAAATGAAGGGGGAAAAAAAACATGGAAGTTTTTGCTCCTTCTTTTTGTCATTAGTGGATAAAGGGATGAACTGGTGAGGCTGCAGACTCCTGTTGAGGTATGCAAGGAAAATTACACAAGCAGCAGGAATATTATACCTTATCTAAAAGGGAAGAGAATAAAAACAGCTGAAACTGAATCTACAACCCAGCTATCTTTACCACAGTAGCACAGCTGGCTTTTGCAGGAAGTAAGTAAAGTATGCCAAATATCTTTAGCTTCTACGTCATCCTTCTGCAGAAAGCACTGCAGAACAGCCCCACGTTGCACATTTTAACAGCTTCCACCTAACTTTACGGAGAGTCCTTTCAGCCATCACACTCTCACAGTTAGATAGTTGAAAACTTCCACTGGTGCATGCTTGAAGCATTTCAAGTCTTTTGTGGCTCGCCGGCCTGAAAGCTGGTGTGTTTCAATTGGTTCGACAACATCTTTTAACACAGAAGCCTAATGTAAGGGCATGAAACTTTCAAAAGCAACATGAGAACAGCCTCTGCCATTAAGTACACTTCAACTCCAGCGCTGCAGCCACTCCATCACTTTTGTTTTGGACTTGCTTTCTATTTTTTTTTCTTCAGTTTTTTTTTTCTCCTATGAAAAGATTACCTCTCTTTTTTCTCCTCTGGGAGAGTAAACAGATATGTGAAATGAAAACAGAAGTGAAATAGGTTGGAGAAATTTTCCTGAGCCTCCGTCTCCGCTGTGAGGCAACGTATAAATGGCGAAATAGAGCAAAGGAATGACTTGATGTCCTTCCATACATGCAGGAGGAAGAGAGATGAAAGAGGTGATCCTTTCTGTGTGCCTCACCGAAGCTGGGAAAATACCACAAGGCCTTTCAGGGGAGACATGATTTATTTAAATGGTTTACATGGAGGAGAACATCATGTAGTTCTTTTCTAATTCTTCTTCTCTTTCTAAATGGTGGAGAAGAAGCGGGGGGTGGTATTCCCTTTTCAAAACACTCAGGAGTCTTTCCTCTTTTTTAATATTTACTACGCTTCAGTGGTGCATCATCACTGTTTCCAAGACAAATACTTCCACTTCACTTATGCATGAATAAATTAAGATGTAGGACATGACGGGGTGTTAAACTAGGAGAGGTTTTCAGAAAGAGAAATAAAATACATCATTCTTAGCTTGTTACAACCCAGTCTTGTGTTTATTACCAAAACGTAACCAGTATTAGGTGAAATATTTATGTTTGTACGTTCTTTTTATCTTAATACTGCTGTTGAAATAAAGTATATTTGAACTTTATTCTTAAACTATTCTGTTTTAGAAGGATTTTCTAGCGAGATTTAGTACAAAATCTTTCTAACGCTGCAGAAAAGTAAACCAGAATCCAGGATCGACTTTCTCTGCTTTCTTCTTAGACTCAAAGCATGTTCGGCTTTATTGTTGAACAAAAGCTTTAGCCAAAATGAGAGAAAATTATTTAAAGTCTCAAGTCTCGTTTGACCTCGCAGACAATCACACTTTGTGTTTTCGGAGCAGTCTATCCTGACCAACGACGCACGGAGTCGATAATAAAAAGGTTCAGAATTACCTCAATTTGCACACAATCTGTGGGTCTGTGTCGGTCTCTTTAGAGATTCTCCAGCCTAATGAGCCTCGGGCTTCAAATCTCATTTGCTCGAGTCATGATACTCAAATTCAGACTGGGGGAGCGGCTCGTTCTCTCAGTAATGCACTGAGCTCGTTCATACCTGCCATCTCTCTATTTCAAGATGTCTCTTCCAAAAAATGAAGTATCTATCAAGGTTTAAATAGCTGATTTATCTATCAGGCTTCCAGGGTAAAAAGTCAGGATTTCCTCTTTTGCTGCCCTGGTTTTGTCCTTTCTTCTTCCTTGTTTCTTTTAAAAGTCCAAGAACTTTCTGAGCATCGCTCTAAGTGACCTAACTAGCTCTTTATTGGCTGTTGCCGAATCCCTTCGCTCCTTTCTGCATTTTGCTCCTTTGCTGCGTAAGTTATTTCCCACACAGTTAAAACCATCTGCAGTGAAACCATCAGGTTCTGGTGTCAGTCCTCGGAGCGGGCAAAGGTACCAATTTCTCTCCTGTCAGCTTCAATTGAACGAATTGGACTGCAAAGAGTTGCTCCACTACACAGAGTGCTGTTGTTTCCTTCAGGGGCTTGGCAAGCACTTTCCAATACCACCCTCTATTGATGCTTCTAATGCAGCTGCTGCTGTAATCTCCCTCTCCACATAAATGTGAAACTTGTGATGTGTTGTGGTGTTGGTGGGGGGAATGATAGAAATGCTGTAAACAGGCACATGCACAGGAATAATGGCTCACTGCTGATATGTTTTGTCCTCTTCCACAGCGGCAGCTCCACCCGCAGAAACAGACAAACAATAAGCCTTCCTGTTTTCCTTTTCTTGTATCAATGCCACTTTTTAAGCTGGGCCTGACTGCACCTCTGCTTGATAAATGCGTCTGACTAAGCGAAGATTTTCCTAATGTCTACCGCTGTCTTTAATCTGATTTTTATCAGGTAACTTCGGCTAAAATGTGGAGCGCTGTCCCTGAGAAGCAGATATTGTATTTTTAAACGTAAATCCTATTTAGACAGATTCAAATGTTGCTTTCGTTCTGGGTTTTTAGTGGTTTGTTTTCGTGTTATTATGGATTTTCTTGTGATAGCACCTGTTGCATGAAACATGACAGGAACAGGTTTGTGTAATTTCTCAGAAATGATTGCCCCCAATAATCAGGGGAGTTTCTGTGTGTGGAAATGTTTCCCCTGGACTATTCACATCAGCGGGCTCCTTCTCTCTCTCCTTCTGTCCTCTCCCCATCCCTTATCTTCCACTAAGACTGTTTTCTCTCCTCCCTCGCTCCTCGCTCCCCTCCGTTCTATTTCAGGCTCTGGACTCGTCTCTCACTTCCTCGGCTTTTGAACTTTAACCCCCCAGTCTCCCCATTAACCTCCCATTTGACCCCCAACACTTTTAGCAGCTCCCACCCACCCACACACTGTTACAGTTTGCATCTCATTCATGTCACATCAGTCATTTCTCTCGCAGCGGGATGTTGCATCCAGCCACATTTCACTTGATTGCGAAGGAATTTACCAATATTTGCTATAATAAGAATAACAGATTTCTATGTAAATCACTTGGCACCATCTGTAATTAATCACCGCAACATTATGCTGCTTTCCATCCATCAAAGCGGAAATACAGTTTCAGATTATCGTTTTGAATTCAAAGAAGACGATTTCAGACCAACAAAATTGCAATTATTGCTCCACGGACTCTTCATCCGATCATCCATCTGATACGATCTAGCATGTAAAACTAACACGTTTCTTTCAAGCCAGTCTGATCTTTCTTTAATTACAACAGCTACACCATAAAAGCAGCATTTTTAATCCCTCAGGTGTGAAACGATAACACAACGAGAGCCCACGATTAGCGCGCGGCTCATCAAACCTCATTATCAGCGCAGGGCTGCGTGTCAGGGACAAACTTGTCAATGTCAGGAAATGTCAATAACATTTCCCCTTAGAGCTGTTCTAAGTGAATTCAGTCCCAATGAGCATCAGCTGTGATTTTACTGTTACTTATATTGTTGTCATGAATCTCCTTCTAAATTGATGTAATATCTCAGCAGTGCAGCAGCTTTGTTAAACAGCAACACCTTTGGGATAATGCCAGGTCCTGAGAGTTAGAGCAATTCAAGTCATAATAAATGACTTCCAAGCATTTTACGCCCTTACCCTACACAGTTTATCTGAATTATATATAGATTTAAAATGGTGTTTCTGATTTTTTTTCCCCAAAAAAACTGATTAAGTAAAATTCAGTCGTCCTTATTGGGTTTTCTCGATGCCTGCCTGTTAGCATCTTTAGCTAAAGATTACAAAGGACCAAAGTTATAACTTTGCAGAATGGTGAGTGAGGACAAGGGTAAGAAAAATCTCCACCATAATATTTAAGTATTTATCCATAATTGGAGAAAAGATGGCAAAATAGTGACCATCAATTTCAAAGATTCACAAAAACATAACACAGAAAATCGTCAGCGAAGGTGCATTTTCTTTCAAAAAGAACAAAAACAATCAAGCCTCAATTTTTTTTTTTTTTTTAGGAAATTTGGAAACTAAAGGTTCTACTTCATTTGAGTGTTTTGGTTGAAAATGTATGCTTTGCAACATCTATCCTGGCTCGTCCAGTAGGGGTATAATGATACAGACAATTATTATAGATTTAGCAATATTTTGTGTAAAATATAAAGTCTATTTCTTTCACAAATACAATAAATATTTCCCTGATGACAAATTGTCTTCTAAAGATCCTATTGTCTGTGTCAGACAAACCCGTGTGTGACGAGTCAACTCACGTTTCTAATTCTAAAGTCGTCCTTAACGTTTTCTGTGCTTTGATGTTCAAAAAACACACAACTTTAGCCGTAGCATTGATAAAACATTTTGATCTTCACTGAGGGTTTTCTTATGCGTTTCTAAGATTTACCCAACATGCTTTCGATTCGTTTCCAGCTGACAGGTGGGGAAAATGCTCCATAAAAATCATTCAGTGTGGAAAAAGTGAAACGATTACCTGCCAGAGGTTAGTTAAGCCAAGCTTAAAGACAAATCTGGTAAAATAGCTGGAATAACTCAGTCAATGGGGAATTAAGTGTCTGCGAGCACCTCTGAAAATCATCATTTATTCTGTGTTTGTGAGGATTACACATGCTTTCCATTAGTGTGGGCAGAGCAGAGACTGAATGAGAAGCAGTATTTTTTAAAAACAGAAAGGCTAGTAATGTTATAGAGGAGGTAAAAAATGTATTCAATCAGTTATTTCAGTCCCTTCATGCCATGAAATCAAAGCATAGTCCCAATCAAAAAGAAATTGTGGAAGGTTTCTTTAAATATTGTAAGAAGTATAGGACTCCTCTCTGAAAAAAGAGAGGAGTCCTGAGTCCACTGAAACTGAAGCTAATAAACATCTTTATTTTATTTTAGAAGAAATAAATCCCAATTTCAAAGACATTTCAAAACAATGTCTTTGAAATTGTTTTGGACGTATTTCACAGTGAGCATGCCGTCACACTTCTTTACTAAGCTGATGACAAATTTTGTGGACAAAAAGTTTTGTCAAGACTGGTCTCCTTTACGTTTCACTTCATCTGATAATCTGCGCCTGAAGTGTTTACAGCAGGATGCCGGTAAATGTTCAGAGTTGTGTTTGAGCAGTACTTTAAAAACCAATGTCCAAGGGAGAGAGAAGGTTTTCTAAAGCTGTCCAACCAGCTGACAAACACTGTCTGCCAGGACGCTGACTCCTTTTATCGCTGCTCCTCTGTGAGCTCCATGTCTTGCCTCAGAGCCTTGAGGACAGATATTTGCTCACAGACATATGTCTGCTTCTAGATATTCTCTTTTATTTCCAAGGTTGTTTTGCAAGCTTCTAATTATGTCCTTCTTAACAAGCTAGCAGACACAGAAACAATACGTTCGCACAAAGCATATGACTTTTCTTACACAAAGAGTAAAAGTGTGAAGATATGATACAGACTGTTTTTTGTGAAAAGAACATGATGATCCACAGTGTTTGTTCTGATTTCACTTAGTTTTAATAAGATTCTTTATAATTTCTACCAGTTGGATCTGATGAAGGATTTTCATGTTTAGTTTTTGCGCCTGAATCCAAGTATTCCTTGCAATGTATTGTTACATTTTGTTACACCGCATCTGCAAAATGTATTGAGTCTTATTCTGAATTTATGTCATAAATAAACACAAAATGTAGCATAATTGTGGAAAAGATTGCATTTATTTCTTTTTTTACAAAGAGAAATCTGAAAAGTGTGGCATTTAGCTAATCTAAAAGTCTTGAGTCTTTTTACAAACATTTTGTGACATGGGTCAAGAGGACTCGCAGGCTAAAAAAATTTAATTTTTAAAACTAAAAACACCAAAAATATTGCAATTTCTTTAACCTGCTCAACTATAAATATTTTTTCATAGAAATGAGGTCATAGTTCCAAAACTTTAAATGTTATTTTTTCACATTTTCCTTTTTAAATAAAAGACCTCAAGGTCTCTTTTTATGCTGGACTCGATTGATGAAAACTGAAAACATGTTTGTTCTTTTCTCAGCAATAAATTATTTAAATTATACTTGAATTGTTGTTGGGCTGGCCGCACAAAATAAGTCCAGGGGCCACGAATGGCCTCTGGACCCTATGTTGAACACCCTCGATTTAAAATGTTTTCTTCCAAGATCAGCTTTTGTGTCCCTGCTGTGATTGGCTTCAAATCTCCATAAAAATGGTGAAAACTACGGATAAAAATGCTTGTGTAAGGTACCATGTCCACCCTGATATAGTGGAAATAAAATAAAAGACATAAAATAAACTCTCGCTGGCACATCTGCTGCTCTAATCTGCATAGAGCTGTTCTCTTGAAACACTGAGAGGAACTGCTTTGGCTGTGTAAATTGATTTCTCCTTTTCGGCTCTCATTTGTATGGTGGCCATTACTTTTTCATCTCAGGGGAGGTAGTTTGCACAGAACTCAGAGCTAATTACTTCTGTTTGTATTTTATCAGTTTTATACCCGTTGCTTCCTCTCTCTGTAGTTAAACCCTGACCACACTGGAGGGAAAATTCAGATTTATTCTCTGTTCAAAAGGCAATTTATTAAATAAGAAACGTATGCACAATTCAGCTTTTTCTTCATGCAGTTTCTGTAATTAAAGAACCTTTTTGGTGATTGACTTAATATACTCAGACAAATTTAGTTCTGTATCTGGATTACTTTGTCTTTTGTTTTAGAAATAATCATTGACAAAGGTTTCCTACATTTAGGATTGAGAAACAATCGGTTGTGTAGGCGGTGCTCAAGCGTCCTGAAACAGTGAACGCACCATCTGGAGAGGCTCTGCCTGGGTTTGGCTGATGAGCTCCACCTGTGGAGTTTGTGTTGCTGCAGACAGAGACTTGGAAGGATTTTCATGGAAATGTCTCAGTGTAGAGAAAGTTCAAACACTTTAGTAAAACAAGTGAAAAGTTTTTGGTTTTTTAAAGGAATTAAAAAAATATATTAAAAAAAGCTGAACTGAAAACAGAGCAGATGGAGCTGGTGGGAGAACCAGAAAAAGCAGCTGGAGAGGTAAGCTAACATTTGTTTAACTTATTATCTGCTTTTACAACATTCTGACTTTATTTAACAGAAAATCTGACATTTCTATGAGAACTAATCTCAACACTGACACCATAAAACCCTTCAAACCAAACTGGTCCACAGACCAAACGCCATCTGACCTCAGTGTTGTTAAAGCAGACAGAAACTGCAGTGATGGATCCCATTTATTATGGATAGAATCTGATGGAGGCATCCTCCTTGTTTGCCAACGCTTCAGGCAGGTCAAGCACTAGTGACCTATTCAAAGTAGAAGTCTTCCCTCTTGTATTAATACTTTTCAAACTGTAAGTCAAAGATTTTCAATATGCGTTTAATATGGGAACTCTTATTTTAGATGGAATATATTATATTTTTCCTTTTCCAGCTCATAATAGTTGTATTCACATGCTGAACTCGTCCATTTTTACAAAACATCCTCAGATTAAATTTGAATTGATAAAATGAATTTTTTTTTTTCTAGTGAGGAGGAAGGAAGAAGTCAGGAAGAATACCTACCAAACCGGCAACTTATGGAGGGATTTAAAAGCTACCTGCAGTGAGTCCAATGTTCCTCTGATTTACTGCAGACCACTTCTGACTGAAACTGAGATTTGAAACATTATAATTCTGTCAGCATTCATTTAGATACAAGTTTTGCTTGAGTTGTGTGAAGGATTTACTTGAATGGGTCTTAGCGTTGTGATTTCTTGCTTTTCTGTCTGATGAACCTGCTCAGTATTCCCAATGCGCTCATCTGTCTTTACTCTGGCTTCATCTCTCCCAGTGTGTAATAATAATAATAATAATAATTTAAAAAAAACTACCACCAAACATCTCAAGTTTGATCGTTCTCAGAAGACAGTACAGATACTTTTAGTCTCCAGGAAGCTTTCTAAATCCCCCATCTTGAAGTTTTCGAAGATTTGTTAAATATTTAATCTGTGTGAAATATTATTCGTACTAATAATTTTGCCTGTGAAGACCAGAGCAGTGACAGCACACATTTCTTTTGAGGTAACGATGGTTGACAGGAGGATCCATATCCACCTGCTTCTGAAGCAACTATTCTGCTCCTCTGACTCAGTAGAAACGACAGCTGCTCTTCCTTGTTCTAACATTTCCACTGAGCTCATTAAAGAAATATACTAGCCGCTCAGTTTGTCGCCAGGCTGAAACTAAACCAGCAAACGAGTTTTTGTTTTATTTTAATTAATTTCCATCTGATCTGTCCCCGTAGCAACCGTCGAATCTGTGCAAATTGCGTCGTAAAAACAGCAGCAGTAAAAAATTGAGAATAACCAGATTTCTGCTGGTCTCAACTTAAGAGAGAAGATCTGTCTTAGAAGAGCTTCTAAAAGTGTTCAAGCAATTTTGTAAAAGCTTGTGAAAACACTTGTTGAATTTAATCTGAAAAAATAGTTTCTCAAGGGAAAACATGAGAAAAATCTATCCTTTAAAGAATGACCTCCAAAACAAATTAAAAACAAGAACATATTTCTACAACGAGAGTCCTTGTAGGAATGAATTTTGTAAAATAAAATAAAAAAAAATATCCAAGGATTATTTTATTGGATTATGGACAGGACACTTGAGTAATGCCAAGAATCAAATCAGCTCTTCTGTTCCCAGCTGAAAGTTCTGACCTTTGCCATAGGTCATCTGTTTCATCTCCCGTGGCGCCATCAGAAATGCAATGAGTGTTAAAATATTCAACGTTCAAACAATCTCCTCGGAGAAATCACTTATCAGCCTTGGACTGTAAAGCAGGAACAAACGTATTTCTCTCACATTTTTTAAATAATTTTTTGTTTTTTTAATCTTCGTTATTTCTTAATGGTCACTGCTGCAGGTTTTGATGGATGGCTGTTCAGTAAAGCGCAGTAGAACCGGGTTCGGCCCGGTTCTCCGTCTCGCTCTGCGTTAATCAGCGGTGAGCTCCGTCACTCGGCTCCCACATGGCCAGAGATTTCACTTAGGAACAGAGTGACTGTTTGACATACAGGTCACTCTGTTCTCAATCATAGACTGTGGAAAAAAAAACATATTTTCAAAAAATATGTTTTCAAAAAATATGTTTTTATATGCCGTATGAAACGAAGCATCAGTGCTTTTGTTTATCACCGTCTGAAAAAGAAATCAGACCAAACATTTCCAGGTTTGGTTCAGATCATTTTTATTTGCTAAGTGCTTGAAAAACTTTTTAAAGTTTGTTCAAGTTCAGAAGTTTTCATAGATTTCCGCTCACTTGGTAGCACTGCTTTTAAACTCTATGACTTGGTTTGAACTTTTATGTTATCTTGGCAAATGTTTCTCACTTCACAGTGTAGCTGAGTGAAGTTTGCAGGCAAATTTTCACACCTTTTCAGATCAACACAGTTTATTTTATGGCTTTGGGATGGCTGATCCAAAACATTAACTTTGTTGTCCTTAAGCCACTTTGTAATTAATTTGCTGGTATTCTTGGGTATTGTTGTCTGTTCTCGTGCTTTACCTTTCTTCAATACTTATTTTACTTGATCAGAGTCTGACGTTTGACATAGTTGATCATGACATTTATTAGTATCAAATTGGTTTGGTATTTTCTGGTAGAAGTGCTCACTTGACTCAGATCCTGTCTGTCAAATTGAACCTTTTCTTGTCCATAAGCTATTATGAATCTAAGCTGAATGCAATTATCTCCGGTGTTCCCCAAGGTTCTGTCTTAGGTCCTCTAACCATTTGCTTTTATTTTCTTTGGATCGTTCAAATTGTACACAACAATAAGATGGAGTATCGCAATTATGCTGATGACACACACCTGTACATTAGCCTTTTTAGATATTTGTTTCACGTATTCTAGTTGCGCCTCAAATAAATTGAAAAGTTTTAAATTGTTTGTTACATCATCATTTGAAGACGTAGAAACCTTAGTATATGTAAACTTTTGAAGTAATAAAAACTATTTTACCAATTTTTCTCATTCTGCCGTTTCACAAATGGAAACAATTGTGGAAATCCAGATTATTTTGAAAAGGGGAAACATTTAGTCTGACTTTAATGTCTGTGATGAGCGAGAAGAATTTGTGTTTAAGTCAAAAAGATTCCACTGTCTGCTGCGTCCAGGATTAGTAACATTATTGTGAACTGGGAGCAGCTGCCTAGCGCTTCCAGCACAGCCAGGGAGTCTGGAGTCGTCTGTGGATGATGGATGCGAGGGGCGCCTGTGCAGCAGGGTTTGATTGATGGAGCATGCCGTCAAGGTAACAGTTGGGTGTTGACGAGGTGTGTCAACAACAACGAATTCTGTTGTCATTAAATAGCGCGGATGGTTCTTCAGCCTTTAGCAGGAGGGAGGGAGGCATTTTTCTGCCTTACTTTAGTATTTTGTAAAAACTCAATCTCTAATCATTTTAAAATTTTTTTTTTTACTCCTGATGGCTCTGTTGAGATATAATAAGCCACTGCAGACTGATCTAAAATCCGCCGTGTTTGCTTTGTCACTCACATCGGCCCGGGGTTGACGAGGAAGTGGGGTGTGGCAGATCTGAAGATCAGCTGCCACATTATCCCAGTGATTTGTCATTTACTGCTGCTCACAGCTGCACCAAGCAGCTCTTCAGTCGAGGAGGACGGCTCTCATGACGCAGGTGCACACTTGACCTGCATCGGGTTTATGTCGCCTCTTGACCGGCCAACTCTCTTCTTTGACTGACGCAAATGAGAAGGCGTCATGTTGTTGGTCCAGAGTCCTGTTTCTATTGAGGATTAGAGACTGGAAGCATATTAAAGATGAGTTGTTGGTATTTAATCTACCAAGATTAAATATACCTTACTTCATTTTCAGGTACTCTATAAGACAAAAATCTAACATTTTTGTATAATAAAACCATAAACGTACCGTTTTGTTTTTGAGATCTTATGTGAAAGACCAACATAAAGTGACGCAAAATTCAGATTTAGAAGAAAACAGGAAGCATTTTTTTCCTGAGAATTTCTTAAAAAAGAAAAATCTGAAAGCTTTACTTGGATACTCTGAAATAAAAGTCAGTTCATTGTATAATAATGACATTTTCAGTTATTTAGAGAAGAAAGATGGTTAAAAATGTCAGAGCATAGCTTGTACTTTTGCACTGTGAGGCACTGGACCTGTGCAAATTATGTTTCAACTTAGAAATAAGTTGAAACATAATATATAACTTTGACTGCAAATTCAGTTCAGCAACAACACAAGCATTTTATTTTTCCTTTTCCAAATGTTTTCAGAGTAGTCTAATTAATCTTTTATTTCATTGGAGATTTCCCCCCCCCCATTATAAACTATTTTAATCTTTTATCTCAGCTTCATGCCCTGACCTTACTATGACCTCTGATGATGAACGCAAAAATAAAACTTTGAAAAAACCTCAATAAATAGAAAACTAAGATGAAGCAAACAGATTTGGGCTCAGATTTTCTCCTGCTTAGTTTCAGTGAGTCTCGTTCACTCTGTCCATATGTTGTGTTGCCTGGTATAATTCGAGGTGCAGAAATGAACCTCAGACTGATTAAAGCGTCTCTCTGATCTCAGATGGTTTCGGATGACATTCTCAGTGTCTGATAAATGTGTTTCAGTGAAACCATCGGAGCGCTGCTGGACTAAATGTTCCCAAGGAGCTGAACCATAAATCCAAATGCAAACTTATAAAACCATTATTTAAATGTTTACCATTTATTAAAAAAGCAAAGTAAGTAAGTTTTATTTGAAAGCTTCTTCTCTATTATTTCCAACCTTTGCATCTGGAGATGACGATAGACTGTTGAACCTTCCCTCATCGGGAAGTCATTGTTGAAAACCTGACCATGAAAAGAAAATGTGGGCACATCATCCTGAGCAAACCACTCCATCATGGTGAAACACGGTGGTGGCAGTATCATGCTTTTGGGCTGGAAATACAGGATGATCCTGGAGGTTTGTCTTCCAGCAGGATCATCAGAGCAAAATTAACATCGAAACGCATTTGAACGGCCTAGTCAAAGTCAAGGCACAACTTCAATTAACAAGAAAAGATAGTAAAAAAAAAAAACCCTCCTAAAAACTTGCAGCTATAATTATAGTGAAAGGGCTGAGTTTAAATGCACGCCACACTTTTCAGATTAAAGAAAGTTAAATCCAGGTTTCTTTTCCCTTCCTCCTCGTTTACTCTCTGCTTTGTGTTGGTCTATCACATAAAATCCCACTTAAACATTGAGGTGTGTATTTGCACTTTATATTAAATATATGCTGCTGACGGCCTTTTACTTGCATAGAGAGCTAATGTACTTTACTCATTGTGTGAATTATTTTCTCCTCTCCTTAGCTTACCTGGGTTTGGTTGCACTTAAATCCTCCAGAGACATTGTCTCTCTCTCTCTCTCTCTCTCTCTCTCTCTCTCTCTCTCTCTTGATGACACCATCCCAACTTTTGCGAGCTCTCCTGCAAAATCTGATAATTGTCCCTGCGTGTTTCCTTCCCACTCGCTCTACCTGCTGAAGGTGTGATCGTAGGAGACAAACACCTGCTCCCTCGCAGCTTAGCGAGCGCCAACAGCATGAATACGGCAGAGTTCACCGGGAAATGACGCGCAGCTAGAAAGACTGCAGCCTCTAAAGTGCCATGTGCAGCTCCAGAGTCACTGGCTCCAGAACGTTTTGGAGGATTACCACCTGCTCTGAGATGTTTACAACATGTGGCAGGTTGATATGGATCTCATGGGGAGGTGTAGGTTTTCTTTTTCTTTTTCTATTTTTTTTAGAGGGTTTGACATTCGTAGTGAAGCCAGGGCAGAAACAGTGGAGAGAAGAAATGGATGAATACCCATCTGATTGGGTTATAAATACTCTCAATGGGGTCGCTGCCTCATAAAGATTATCTGTAGCAAACAGTGCATGTTTGTGGATGTGTGTGTGTGTGTGAAAGCCAAAGTGTGCATTCAGGAGATTTTCATCCGGAGTGTGTTCTCCTTGCAGGGATGAATCCTGAATATTTTATCTGACTCCAGCTCAAAATGAAAGAAAGAAAGAAAAAAAGACCCAGTTCGACTTGTTGTCATCTACATTTCTCACGATTGCACCCGAATCACGTCCAATATAGGATTCCTTTTTTTTTTTCTTTTATTGTTGTTGCTGCAATTATGCAATCATGTGCTTGAAATGGAGGCGTTTAAAGAGTGAGCGGATCAATTGGTTTTTCAGCCCGGCTTTGAATGCAGGAGCGCTGCGACGCTGAGATTGCTGGCAGAAGAAGAGCGCTGCGGTGCAGAGTCCATGCTGCTGAGGGTTTTTAGGTTAATGTCAGCTGAACCCCTGCTGTCATAAAACCAATTCTTAATGCAGTTTTCACTCACAGTGCACACACTTTATCACCGGTTCAGAAATGTAACAGACTGGGATTCATCTTCTGGACCCAAATGCTGTTGAAATTTGTTATTTTTTTGGGAATTGTAGATGTTTTATTCAATCTTTAAGGACATAGAAACCTGCTAGAGATATTTTTGCGTTCTCGTTCATCTTCCTCACGTTCTGCCTGGACTTTATTCTTGCAGCTCGTCTTCGTCGCCGCTTCTCATTCGTCTTCACTCGGCTCAACTAGAAGTTCTTAAAGCGGTTTAGAATGAGCAACAATTCATTCTGTAAATGGAGGAAAATGTCAGGCAATGATGAGCAAATAAGATGGGTGAAGTTCACTGCAACGCAAAACAAAGCTGTGATGAATGGCATGCTCGCCAAACATTATATATACCTACAAACAAAATGTTCTGCTGCCATGGCGATGCTTTAATGGCTCATTGTCGCATCAAAATAATGTTTTTTCTTTTCAAAATGGGGCATTTTGTCCAATTTCCATTATTCAGTTTGTAAATAAACTGCTAAATAAGCCAATTTTTTTTTCTAAAAATGATCACTTACAAAAATATTTTAAAATTTTGCAACTATTTCTTTATGTCAAACTGAACACACAAATAAATAGTTTTCAAAATGTGATTTTTAGAAGTGTTTTCTTTCTGCTCCATCTGTAACTTTCAGTAAACAAACAGAACAAAGTTATGACTTCATCCTTCCTGGGAGTGTGTGTCGGGATGAGATTAAACGTCTGATAGCGACAGCAGGAAGTCCCTCGTGACCTTTCAGTTTCCTGTCCAGTGATTTTTGTCTTTATCCTATTGAGCGTAATCTTTGCCAAGTTGGTACAAGTGGGAATACAATAAGAGTGCAGAATGTGTGCCGCACACACACCTCATCTTCCACTGAATGAGCTTTTTGTGGACGGCTAAGGGCTCTGAGGTGTTTCTGTTGAGGTGTTTCACAGTCAGAGTTTTCCCAATTAGTACATTTAAAACTCTGATGACAAACAGAATTAAGCTTCCCTTTTTATTATGTCAGAAATAGATTATTCCTGGACCACCTTCTAGCTTCTGCTGCCCCCGATTCTCCGTCTTTGTGTCGTGTTCGTCCTCTCCTGAATCCAGCGCCATCTCGTCGTCTTGCAGCTCTCTGTTCGAATTGAGAGAGGAACAACCCGCGACCTCAGCGCCGCAGGGTAAACTGGCATTATACCCGACTGGGTATGCGATATTTCTAAAGCTGTTTTTCTGTGAGAGCGTAGCAGACACCATGGATGATACATGGCAGAGGTCATGGAGCGAGACTTTATTTCTTTTTACCTCATGCATTTTACCACTGGAGCTGTATGTGTACTTTTCTTTTCCAAGGTTTGGCCTACCTTTTACTGAAAATGTGGCTAAAACTTTTAGCTAAAGTAGGTCACTAATCAGTTTCCTTTTCAGTGTGATGCTTTTTAATCCTTCCTGTGGACAGCCAGCAGGGAAGCATTTTTAATCCTGACTTTTGGGAAACACTTGAGCGCGTTATTACCCTATAAATTGTGTCGCTTGCATCCCGAACAGTTTAAATCACAATCAGTTGTGTTGGAATGAGGAGAAGGGCGACGCGGCGGCGGCGGCAGCTGGTGCGCGTGATGACTTCCACTCATTTTCTCCCTCGCAGGATCCAGAAAGGCTAACAAAGCTGTCGCAGATGTTTGGACGACTCTTCCTCATTTCTTTTCATGGCTCGTCTGTAATGACTTCGCCGGTCAATGGAGACCCCCAGAGCTGCTGTTTTCTGCAAATAATCAAACTGAGGATGTGCCAACACACACTTTAAAGAGCAAAACACTGGCTGCACTTCAAAGGAAAATGAGGGAACAATTTGCTCTGACTTTATTGGCTGCAGTTAAACTTGACAGCCGTTGAGTTACTGGGTCTGTTTGGTTAAGCAAAACGGGCCCAGTTTGATACCAATACAAGCTCCATCACTGAATCCACTTCTTTTATACGTTTATTGATAATTGGCTTAATTTATTACAATTATTTACATTGCACTGCTGAATTTGAGAATAACCAATTTGATTATTACATATGAGGACTTTAAAGTTGTTTCATTCTTGAATTTCAGTTTCAGGCACCAAAATTAGAAGAATAAATTCAGCGAACTCAGTTATTTCTTGTTCTTCAAAGACAACGTCTAGTTCAAGTTGTTTTTGTAACATACCAGAGAATATGTTCTGATGTTGAAAATGACTCAACCTCTAACCCCATGAATCTAAAGCCCAGCCACGATCCGTTTCTGCAATGTGACACCATAAGATAGAATCACACAGACAGGATGGAAACAAGATAAATGAGTCTTTTTTTAATCAAACTGTATGAATCTAAAACTAGTGGGTTAACTGCACTCCTTAGCAATAAAGTTTGCCAACACTAGTGACCGTAACCCTATCAGGTCAGGGCTGCTGCCTCACATATTTTCTACATATAATTTGCTGGTGCAGTGAAGCACAAAATCCTGACAGATAAACAGAAGTGAGCTGCAGCAGAGGAAGGTTTTCAGAGCAGTCAGGAAGAAAAGGAAATCTGTTAGTCATGTTTTAATAGGTAAAGGTCAGAGGGTCTCATTTACAGGGTTCTTAACTTTCTCTATTAATTTGGATACTCAAAATATTAAAGTATGAATGTACTTGGAGAAAAACAGCAACAACCTTGCAGTAACTTTAGGATTTCAATGTCATTCTGACTTGAAGCTTTAGCTTTCAGTTGATTTGGACTGAAGAAAAAGAGCCAGAGATGTGATGTGAAATGTTTTATTATCCAGTGATTAGTCTGTGTGTGTTTGAGATGGTGATGCCTCCACACAGCCCTGGCTTAAATTCCTCCTCGCTCCTCAGAAGCCAAATTGTTTGGCCCCCTCTTTATCGCCGTGGTGCTGAAAGCAGCATCCATATTCATTAAAAACATTAAAATCCTCTCTGCATGTCCACCAAACAGCCAGATGCCGACAGAAACCAGCTGGTGGACATAGCGGCGCCATCAGCAGCTGAAGGATGGCGGATATTTCCCCCTTAATAGGAAAGTAAATATTGGACTCCCCTCCATGCTGTGGATGAATCCTAATGCTGCTCTGGTTTTCACTGGAATTATGAATCCAGATGACTTTGGTTTCCTGATTCTCCTTCAGAGAAAAAGTGTTTGCCTCCTTCCAGATTCCTGTTTCTGCTCTTTTGCCACAATTGAATGTTTTAGATGAACTAAATGTTGATGTGGTGATTTGGGTAAATATTCTAGTTTTTAAATGATTTATGTGCCAGGTGTGCTCTGCTTCAGGATGTGTAACTCTGTCCAGGCTGATCGATGACGGTCACTTTGCTTCACATGAAGAGTTGTTGGATCAGAAAGGTTTTCTGTTTCTTGCTTTCTTGTCTTTTGTTTTCTTTCTGTTTTGTTTCCTCAAGTCAACATGATCACACTCAAATATCTAGTTAGTTTATCTCTGATTTCACCTTTTGACCAGAGACACAATTGTTTTGCTCAGCTTTTTATGTCATTTAATGAATTATTAAACTTTTTATATCTTTGTTTTGAAACATTTAAATGTTACAAAAAAGGATTATGAAGAGCCTCCAAGTGGACTAATACTTTTCTGTATATGCATATGTCAGAAAAAAGCTCATTTCAGTCTGATTTCCCCTGAGATCCCATTTGTTTCTGTGGCCACTGAGACAGGATTCACTTTTAATGAAGTCTTCAGCGCGTCGTGAGATGCAGACTCTGAACAAACCGCTGGGGCTTTTTTCTTTACCTCTGTTGTCTCGTAAACATTTCTATCGTTGGCCTAAAATCACAGAAAGTTGGCCAGCGGACAGATTTCCCTCGAGTGTCCATTAATAAAAACGCGGGCCGGCTGCTCCGCAGAGCGAGCCGTTTGTGCATGTGGCACCAGCTCTCATTTCTCCGTCCAATTTGCAGATGTAACGAAAGCGGCGCATTACGCTTTCATTTTTAAACACCTCTGAATATCCGATCGCTTCGTCTCTACAGTTCAATACATGACTGTATTGAACTGGACTTTGGATGGAACTAATGTTAATTCTCAGTTTAGCCTCTATTAATGATTAAATACTCACTGCTCAGCTAAAAGTCGCTTTATTCTGGTGAAACCCTCCTGGCGTTTGCCACCCAAACAATCCATCTTTGATGTTTTTCCCCTTTTTTTCCCCCTCCAAAAACTATTTTAGTATCAGAGGGAGAAAATGAGTCACAGGAAGTAGACCAGGACGACAGAGCCGTCAGTCCAATGAGTGAAAACATTCCTGATGCTGTCATGTTGATTATTTTGGAGATATTTGAACCAAAATGCTAGAATGCTCACATAAAAATGAAATGAATATTAGAGGAACTCTTTATCTAGATAACTTGCAGTGTTTTATCAGTTTTCATTTAGAAATTGGACTCAAATGAAGCAGCAGGTTGTTCTAAACCTCCATGTCGTGCTTGGATAATGTGCATGTTGTTTCTCCGTCAGAGTTCAGAGCAAACATTATTTCTAGTTTAGGCAGAAAAATCAATAAAATCTACCGTATCTTTGGAACAACTTTTTAAATTGCCATGCAAAGCAATTATGCGTCCTGTCTGGTGCTGAACTGAGGGAAAAGGAAAGTCTGTAAAGAAGAAAACGAAAAAGCAAAGGCAGTAGGCGACGTGTCTGAGAGCAGATGATCTGTGACAATAAAACCTGATATTTCTAACCTTGAGATGGAGGGGAAACTGTTTTGTCTGCAAACTATAAGACAAAGTCTGACTGAAAGGCACCAGACATTCAAACCAGAATCTCTCTGGTGGAAATTGATGTGAAATATTTTGTGCTGATGGTGTTTCTACTCTAGTTTTGCTCAATACTTTAAAAGCTAATAATGCAGTGAGGACTTTTGAAAGATGATCATCTGTGTGGTTGGAAGGTGATCAAGAACTGATTTGCATTGCAAATTATTTGAAAGTCAGACAAGGTGATCTTAGAGGAACTATTTATCTATAAAACACTTATTCTCCTCACTATAAATGTAAGCCCTGTTCCAGAGATTTTGTTGTGAACTGTCTCCAAACGGACGACTCACCATATTGTCTTTAAGTCCTGCATTCATAAAGGGAATCACTGCTCCTGCAACATGCTGTAAGCCAGCCATGTTTCCATCTGAGAGCATAATTCGAGTCCCTCCAGGTTTATCAGACGCAGCTCACTACAGCAGGAATTAAAACCTCGGTTTCTGCGGCACAGTGGCTTCCCCTCATATCAAACGCCTTCATAGGCTGCTTGCCTGCTTCTGCGTAGGTGGCAGCAGCTTCCTCCGGTGCCAAGGAAGCTCGACTGCCTTCACATCAACCACGCAACTCCTCTCCTCTCTCTCCCTCTCTCTGGCTGCATGCTGTTGGGGAAAACTAGGTCACTAAAGTGAGGTGAAAGCAATGATGTGCTCATGCGTCTGTCACTGGATATTAGCCGCGTCATTGTTATTAGGCAGACAGACAGACAGCCAGAGGACGGTTGTAAATCACTGTATTTATTGTGGGTGGATTAATTGAACTTTTCCAGCAGAACATTGGATTAGTGATACTTTTAGAAAACAGAAGCAAACATCCAGACTTTAAATGATGACCTTTCATCGGCCCAGAGGTCAATGGAAAGACACTGTTGTCAATAGTTACCATGTGAGTATCGCCAAATGTTAGATTTGGACAACACTCCAAGCAATTTTGATCTAGTTTCTTATTTCAAATCAATAGTATTGATGTAAAACTACTTGTTCCATTGGCAGATTATTTCACTTTAACAAGACATTTTTCCATGTTGTAAGTTTAAGTACTTTTGCATCAACATTAAGGAATTAATGATGGTGCAAGATATAGGAGAATTAAAACAAGCTCCTATATCTTAGTAAAGAGTTAGTTTGATCTTATTTCCAGTGTATGAAGATATTTACACTAGAAATTGGACCAAAATTACTTTTAAAATGTTGTATTTTTGCAGTCAAGGATAAATTGTACCTTATGGTTGTATGTCTGTGATGTCATTGGTCGAGAAAGCCTCCATTAGGCTGTTCCATAACGATGCACTGGTGCACATTAATAGTGATAAGTCACCAGTTTCTCTCACAATGTGACCCTGACTTGGTTTCTTGTGCACATTAAAACGTCTCGTTGGACTAGATTAGCTAGACTGCTTGTGATAAACTGCTGGCTGGAGTTCATGTTGTTTTCTGTTAAGAATAGTTATTCTCTGTCTGGTGAAGAATATAGAACATAAATACACAGGAAAACATATGATTTCCGCTGCTGTTGATTTCGTATAAAACTATTCTCTTAGCATGCAAGTTTGTGTGTGTGTCCAGATATTTAGGAATGTGGAGTCAACAGGTGAAAGTCATTATCAGAAGGAAATGCTCAACAAGTTGGAATCAGCTGTAAAATTAGATGTTGAGGTAAAGTGTCTTTCTGAGCTCAAACTTTTCTCTCAGGGTTCCATTTTTAGACAAAAACACTTCACTGTCGCACTTGACCAAAACATTATTTATTTATATAAGCAAGTTACTACACAATAGAAAAGATGCTTAATTTCACCCAAGATCCTATTTTCATAAAAGCTTCCTCTGGGAGGGCTGATCCAAGACCAGTGTGGCTCATTGGCGTTTCGCTCTCTGCCCCGCCCTCCAGTGGTCTCCCTGACGATCACCAGCAAATTGCTTTGTGGAAGGGGAAAAAACAACAGTAATACGTGATTTTGTGCCACCTCGATGGGACCGACTGCAGCTCTGACACTAGCAGACCTTAATGGGGGTGACGAGGTCTGGTGGAAAAGGCGGCCGCTCCAGCGACTTCATTAAGCTCACTAGGGCTGATCTTGGATTAGCGCTCAGACTCCACAGAGCTTTTACAAACACAGGTTCCTGTCGCTTGATACAGACAAGGTGATGCTCATTGAGACGTAGAAAATAGTGATTTCTTTTGTTTTATTGAAGTATCTCAACAGACTAAGACACTTATAAAGTGTAGTAGAAATACCAGAGGTGAGGAGAGTTTACTGCGGTGTTGGCCAAGCTCTGGTTAGTTCAGTCAGTTCTAAGGAGATGAATTATGCTGAATACTAATGAAATGCCACTGTCTCATGAGTTAATCTGTAAATCAGCATAATAGTAATGGCCCACAGTGTAACAGCCCCTCTGCTGTTCATCTAGCAACTCTCAAAGCGGGTTTATTTTCCATTACAAGTCTCTGGACATGGCACAAATGGGTATGAAGGCTTTATGAATATGTAAGCCCCACTAAAATAAACTAATTTACGCGGCACGAACTGACTGAACTGTAACCAGATCGACTCCAGCCTTGCTACTGGCCTAACATACATTCCATAACTGTATGAAAATAGAAACATTAATTAGATACGTCTCACAGAAAAGCTTGGAATACCAGTGAAAGTGTGTTGGTGAGGGGAGGAGGACAGAAAAGAGGAGCTGATTGTTCCACGAAGCCAAAAAACCGCAAGAAACACCATAGAACAGTCAACAAAACCAAAAATGTTTTGCCTGAACGTTTGGTGCCGGGTTTTATTTGTTTGAGGAGGGAATGGAGAGACTCCATCAAGAGCCATCAGCAAACATCCTGTATCATCCATTTCCAGCTCTGCCCTGTGCACCATGTGAACGTGGAGCATCACAACATATAAGAGCTAATCATTTCAAATTGGTGAACTTGGCTAGCTCAGGAGCAGCACAGGGTCTCCCATGTTTGCATTTGTGTTGGGATGACGACTATTATCATCCTTCAAAGCCAGTTTGCAGGCGCGATGGCAGCTCATGGGCTTTTTAAATAAATAGTTTGACATTTTGTCGGGGAAATCAGTGTTGCTGCCGAGGTTTAGAGAAGAAAACCAGTGTAATATTTCGGTGGCAAAGGTTAAGCTACATAAAGTCATTCTCATTCTTGTGGCGTCTTAAGAGTGACATTTGTCAAAGCCACCGCTGCCTCTGAGGGACTCCAAGGGCTCTTGGGGTCTCTTGTGTCACAAATGGGCAATATTAGACACCTACACTCACTGGCCACTTTATTAGGTACACCCTACTAGGATGGATTGAACTGGTTAATCATTTGTGGGACAGATTCAACAAGGAGTTTGAAAACATTCCTGAGATTTTGGTCATTTTTATAAGACGGTTGTTGGATATTTTCGGTATAAGGTCCTTGATGGAAATAGGAGTGCAGTAACCTAATTTTATCTCAAAGAACGGAGCTTTGTTTGATCCTGCTGGACGGAGGCGTTAATAGATACACTTACTTAAGACATTAGTACATACACAGAACAGGATTTTTAGATTGTCTAAATATCCAGATTTTCACTACGAACTTCTATTTTCAGCACCAGGAATCAGATTTGGTTGTCATAAATTTGTTTCTTTATTCCTTGCTAATTTTATTTACTTGAGAAATGCATCCAGTGCATGCAGTCATTATATGAAGCTATTTCTGTTTGGTTTCTGGCTGAGGAAGTTGCTGGGAAGCAAACAGCACCATCAGAAAGCGTTTATTAGCAGACCTTCGACTATCTCAGTGAACCCATGAAAAAAAACTGACGTGTTGTATTTATTTTAGGGGTTTAGAATCTAATTCTTGCTGCTAGCTGTTGTCTTTCAATTCCTTCATAATGGAATCGTTTTCAAACCAAAAATGTTTGGCCCGTAAGAACCAACATAAAATATTTGAGTGTTTTACATTACTGCGAAGAGATTTTGGACTCAGTAATGTAAAAATATTTTCACTTTTATTGTTGACAAACCTAAATATGCTGAGGTTATGAGTTGATGTTTGTGCATTCTTCTTTGAAGGTTCTGGACGGGGATCGAAGTCCGTGGTTCCATTCGTGACCCGGTTCCTGGAGCAGAAAAACAACCCAAGACCTTCACACTACCACCAACATGTTTAAGGGTAGGCTGTGTTTTTTATTGTTGGTGTTTCTATGTAACAAGAGGCACAGCTGTTAGGAAGTTCCCTCTTGGTTTTGTCAGTCAGAACAATTTTCCCAAAAAACATAACGACCATTTAATGGATCGTCTTTTCCTTTTGGGTTATTAGTAGTTTGACCTTAAAACTCAATTTCCTTCAGATTCTCTCATATTATTAGATCATAGATGCTGACTTTACCTGAGGGAAGGAAAGCCTGCAGGGATTTAGACATTATCCTCGGTTCTACAAGATCTAAATAGTTTTTTTAACCCTTTCTAGATGAATAAATGTCAATTATCTTCTCAGTTTTTTCATATCTTTAGGTAGGAGAATAATGGGTAGCTTTTTCAGATCATTTGCCCAACTAAATGTTGCAACTATTTAGATAGTTATTTAGCCAAATCTAAAACAATAGTATAAAAAGCATAAACTTAAGAAATCAGTGATGCGGCAGACACTTTTTCTAGGCACAGATTTTTTCTAGTAAATCAAATAGGTATAAATTTTTTGAAACATTACTCAAAGTTCACCTCACCTGGTGCTAAAGATTACTAAATTTATTCCAGTTTTACTTCACAGTGTTCTGACCATTTGTGTAAAGTTAGCGGTTTGGTTAGCTCATATTTCGGTAAAGCTTGTTTAACCAATAATCCCCATGGTAAGGTTCAGCTAAAAGGTTTGCTAATGGTCAGCCTCAGTCAGCGCTAGTTACTAAATCTAAAGTCTACACCTTGGTCCAAATGGTAGTAAGTAGCCTAATACTTTTCTTTAAAAGTTCAAGTTTAATCACAGTTCACTTGGCACACAGTTCCCATAAAACGTGGCAAAAGGTTTTAGCTTCACCTTCGTTCTAGACATTGAAGTTCACAACCATTGCACAGAAAAAAATACCTTTACCATTGATACTCATAATGTGTCACTGTAAATAGGCAATCAAATTACCAGAAGGAACAAAAAGTTGTGATCAATATTATAACAAATTACCAGATTCTCTGATTGTCTTTTGTAGATGAAAGGTTTTCCTAATCTAGTAATTTATCTTATTTGTGAATTTCTGGAGTGTGTAAGTGTTGAAATGAAGATTACTTTCAGGAATAGAGCTAAATCTATAACAAAACATGGAAATGTAGAAGTTGAGCTTTTATAGAGTTAGCCATACTCCTGATCACAGCTGAAAAACAACTGACAAACAAAAATCTCAAACTTTTCATTTACAAAGAGACTGGGAAATTAAAAATGACAGTAAAAAAAAAATCTAAATAAGCATATTTAATAGAGTAACTAAATATCTGCTCTGAATGAAAGCACTCCTATAGCTAAGCTTATTTGTGTATTTAAACATACATAATATTCCCAGGGCTGGGATTTGTAAGTTTAGTTTGGTTGGTATACATTTGTTGTGTGAGAATGTTGTAAACTGCATCCCGTGGTCGTAAAACATTAGTAACAACAAGCTGCTGACTCGTAGTAAACAGCTAACTGATGTGTTGGTGTTGCTGTAAACTCATGTCCAACTTGATAAGAAAAGAGAAATGTTACCATAGGAAAAGAACTAATTCTAGCATAGAACTAAAACTAAACTGCTACAAAATAAAAGCAATAACTTCGAACATGTCCATTTGTGAAAAACTGTGATCCAGGTTGGTTTTGTCAGTAGATGGACAGCTCAGCATGCGGCTTTGTGACTTATGGGATGAAAAAGAAAAATGGAGGGAACTCTGAAGCCGCACACTTTGTTGCTGCACCCTTTCCAGAGAAGGCACTATGGGTGCTTGGCTATCTTGATGTCCAAGATTCAGCTTTGCAACCCTGTCCCCGAACTTCTCTCAAGTCACAGTTTGGTTTCCTCAGAGAGTTATAAAATCTGTCTTTCCATCCTGACAGAGAAGTAAAGCCATTTTTTAAAATCCTGGCCATCAAAATATTACCCTTGAAGAAGCATGTCTGTAAAAACTTCCCATAATAAAGATCCAGCTAATTTCCTCCACTACTTGGTTGAGACCTCACGTCTCCAGTCTCGGTGGGGAACGATGAGAGCTGTCCCAGCAGGGTCCAAAGATGGCCGCCCGATCAGACTAGAGGTAGAGGTAGCTGACCCAGTAGACTATGTTAAAAAGCAAGAAGGAGGTGGGGAAAAACACCCGGGAGTAGGAATCCAGCTCCCGGATGTTGAGGTGGATCCGTCCTTTCCTCCAGCCGCCTTCTTTACACTCTTCAAAGCAGCAGAAAAAGCTCTTGCAGTCTTTGCCGTCCAGACACTCGTACAGGCAGTTGTCATCATAGTCGTGCCAGAACAAAGAGTTGCCCATTGGCATCATGGCTCGAGGTGTGCGACCCATGTTGAAGGATGAGTAGGCCTGCAACACAGAGTGGGAAAAATTCAAATAGTGTCACTTCTAAGAATCCGTTCACAAGATGAGTGACTCGTATCATATTAGAGTTGGATTTAATTGCATATTAAAGGATCCTTCTAAAATACGACATGGCGAAACTGTACAATTTGTTAACCTGGATTTAGCTCAATTATATTTTAATGGTCAAAAATACAAAAACAAACTAAAAATCAAATGCTTGTGCAGTGCAACACTATAATTTTTACCTTCTGCAATACATTTTGCAACAATCTCATTACAAATAGTGTTTTTTTTTTCTGAAACCGAATTTCTTGAACAGTTTAAAATAAAACAGTCAATTGTCTGCTTTAACAACCTGTGTACATCTGCTGTGCATGAGCAACTAATTAAAACAAGACAGGACAAAATGATTGCAAAAATCATTTTTGACAAAATTCCTTTAAACATATCGCCTTGTAAAAGCCTCAGCACAGCTGCCAAACTGACGATTCTCACCTCGTCTTAATTGAGCTACGGAGAAATAGCTGGAAATCAAGTTCCTAGTGGTCCACTGTGTTTAATCAAATCCGCAGTTAAAGCAGCCATCAACCAGGAAGTTAGAACCTAATGCTTTCTTCTGGTGACAAGTTTTATGGAGGTGTTGATTTTTATTTCCCAGCAGGACTCGTCACCTGCCCACACACACAAAAAACCCCACCTGCTTTAATACTAACGGTGTTACTGTGCTTGATTGACCAGCACTCTAGCCTGACCTGAACCCCAGAGAACCAGATGAAGATGTGAAACACTAGACTGAACATCAGCGCTCAGCTCAAGGCCTCTACTGCTGCACAGTAAACACCTGAACTAATGCACACTATACAGTACAAGGACACGCTTTCTGCATTAAATAGTTTCTCATCAGTCTTGATAATTGTAGCTTTTGTGTTTCCACAGCCACAAACCATAAAGATCACAATGAATTGAAATAAACAGTTGACAAATTCCTGTGAGCAATGTATCTAGAATACAACCTTGTCTCTCTGAGCTGAACTTTAACCTTTTTGTTTATTCTAGCTTGAGAAGAGTCTGTAGTTCGTGGACAAATGAACTGAGTTTATGAAAACAAATCCTTGACACACGATTGTCGTTTCATGCAATCAATGCACCAAATAGACAAATATTCTTTTTAGATGATAAAAAGAACCACAAACCATCAATAAAACTGATCCATAACAGAAATAAAATTTCAAATTCAAAGCTTTCTTTTTAGAAGCTCAAATTGAAGTAGAAACAGAAAATGAAAAGTCAAATTGCTGCTTTATAAGACCTGGACTGACTGCAGTTAAAAGGTTTAGAACAGGAAATATG
The DNA here is from genome assembly GCA_903066815.1 of Brachyrhaphis roseni. Classification (NCBI taxonomy): domain Eukaryota; kingdom Metazoa; phylum Chordata; class Actinopteri; order Cyprinodontiformes; family Poeciliidae; genus Brachyrhaphis; species Brachyrhaphis roseni. The sequence goes on from CAEFZY010074111.1 coordinate 80,053, forward strand.
AGGCAGGACTTCAGATGTATTTTAAAACCCTTTCCTTCTCCAGTCAGGGACGAGTGGCATGCGATGGAGAATTGATTGAGTGGGCACTGAAAAGACGCCCATGAGGGGGATGAGGTGGGAACACACAGCTTCCCAATGCAGGATCGGCCAAAACCCAGAAGAGGGTGGCTGAATAAAAGGCAACTTAATTGTTCGGTCCAAGCTGACAGTGGTTTTGGCCCTGAGACACATTGAGCAGAACTCCTCCACATGAGGAGGAAATAATGAATAGGGAGCAGATCTGGAGAGAGGAAGAGATGACAGCAGCAGCGGCAGCGGCGGCTGACTCAGTTCGAGTGCTTGTGTGCCGCCGACATTAAGGCACTCGCGGCAGGTACAGCCTTGGAGGACGCCCACACACAGCATGAGGGGCGAAGACTGGAGAGGAAATGTTTTTTAACTGAGCACAGATGTTCATAAAGACGTGTCAGATTCCTGGAAAGTGAGCTGGATGTACAGACAGACGGCGCATCATATGGATGGAATCGATATTTGGTTTTGAAAGAGTGATGTCTAGCAGAAGACATTATTAGCGAGGGATCAGGAGCAGGTTTTGCAGCCTCAAATATGTTGCTCATAGATGATGGATGGTGCTGCTACAAATGGTAGATCACATGGGAAGAGAACAGATCAAACCAGACATGTCACGTCTAACCTCTACTGCTTTAGGCCAGTTACCACATTATTTCTGTTTGCTAAATGTCACAATAATAATACAGAGAATATGTCAGATTTATTTTGTAATGTCTTTACGATCAAAAGTTTACATACATGCTCAGTATTTGGTAGCATTGCCTTTGAACTGTATGACTTTGATCAAACTGATTGGCTTTCCTTTCACAAGCTTCTCACAATCATTTGCTCCAGTTCTGGTCCATTTCTGACTGAACTGGTGGAACTCAGTTGCCAAAGCAAAACATTGACCCTAAAATATAAAAAGTTTTTGATTCAATGTCAGACGGCAGGAGAAAATAAAGGTTGTGTCTTTTTATAGTATGTAAATAATTAGCTTCAACTGCATGTTGAAGTTTCTCCCCTTCTTTTCTTATGATGTTTAGCAGCATTTGATACACACTATGGATGATCACACAGATGTCTTAGAGTCCTAATCGCCCTATGAAGTTGCTATGGCAGCCACAAAAGCAATGTTTTGAGATATTTGATTAAAGTCCGTACTGTTTGTCATGTTAATTATCTTCATTAAAATTCGAGTGACTTCTCTTTCCCCCCACGCAGGCACACAATATGGTTAGAGGTTCTTATGTCTGCACTCCGTATCTCTCTGTAGTCGGTTTCTTTGTGTTTTTGATACTGTTTGTAGTAGTTTCCCTTTCTGTTCCTGTTCTGTTGCCTTTTTCTGCCCCTTTGTAGCTGCTTAGTGTCTGTTGGTGGACATCTTGTTTCCCTTTGAGGTCTGGTGATTGACAAGGCAACAGCAGATAAGAGCATCAGTCAGGCTAGTTTAGTAATGTCACTATTTGGAAACATTACAGGAATATTTAAACGAAAGGCACTGATGCATTCTTCAAAAGCTGATTTGGCTCTGCACAAAGAGCCCTGCTTGTAGCAGATATCAGAAAGTATTATAGTACAACACAGACTTACCATTCGCTGCATCTTGGGAGGCGGTCTGCGTATACTGTAGGAGTAATAATTGAGCATCGCGTACTCAATCATGGCGGCAAAGACGAACAGGAAGCAGACGGTGACGAACAGGTCCATGGCCGTCACATAGGACACTCTGGGTAGGGAGTTTCTGGCCACTGTGCTCAGGGTGGTCATGGTCAGCACTGTAGTGATGCCTGCAAAGAAGCAAATACACAACCTTTACTTGGCAGCTATGAGATGAACTATGATACTTTGTAAAAGTGTTGATACCCCCTGACCGTCTTCATATTGTGCCAAAATCTGATTCTGTTAAAGTCTTAAGCAGGAACTTAAATGCTGACCTCTTATTTTTACAAAAAAATTATTTGCTTTTTCAATCATTATGCCCTAATTTGTGATGGCCTATTAAAATAAAAACATTAAAATGTGTGTGGTTGTAATGTTGAAAAGTTCACGAGTAATTATGCCAGCTGCAAATGATGTCAGATTAAGTAACGTGTGGAAAGATGTTGATCACCATTAATAATGTATACTCTGGGCAGATGTTTCCACAACTGAATTAATCTCATCAGATGGGATATCATGTCTAAGTGGAGCAGCTGAGATCCAGAAACATCTTCCAATTCTTTTTACATTTATTGCTGTATTATAATCTCACTCTGGGAATTATGAGATTAGGAAAACAAAAATCACCAGCTCCACATTTACTAACATCAATTATTATGAAAAAAATTATGCAAAGAAAAGTATTTTTAAATTATGCTTTTAAAGATAAATTTAATTCCTCCATTTTGTCTTGGTGACCCACTTGGACCTGTAAGATCTTGACACATCTTCAGATTGATTTGTGGTTGTTTTTTCTTGCAATCGACAACACAATGCTTAAATCAACAATCAAAGTCAGACAGATAGTCAGCTGGGCAACATCACAATAGAACCAAATCCTGAAACAGCCTCGTCATTTTTCTCTGAAGAGCCTCAAAAGGTGCCGGTTCTGCTTAGAGAGCATGCTGACCCTGTACGCCTGGACAATTACCAGGATAATCAGTTTGGCAGGGTGTCACACCACAGCATGGACTCACATCACAGTGTTTTATTTGTCTCCATTAAAATAAGATGAGGAGAAAAAAAATTCTCTTTGGGTTTGATCAAAAACCATTTACTAATAGTTACAAAAGATGTCAGGATTCTCCACCTTAAACAGAAAAGATCCTCTCTGTCTCTGCTTGATGAGGACGCACAGGGACTTGTTCAATTTTACTATCAAAATGATACAAGGAGGTGAATTTAAGTTCTTGGAGCTGCTCAGTCTGTGCTGGTGCTGCTCTGCTTTGCAACAGGATTGCTTGGCCTCCTTCCTGCTCTTGGATTTTCCCTTTTTGGTAAAATGGATTTGTTAGCAGCTTCTGTCTGATCAGATGATGCTTCCTAAAGGCCAAATTTGATTCCTTTGTATCTCTTTTAGCTGCAGTAAGACTTGATCCAAACACTCATTTGGTCTTTTTGTTCTCATCAACTTGCTAAGTTCATCAGGTTGTTTGGGTTTAGAACATTTAGCAAAGTTAAAAATCTACAAAGTTTAGGAATAATAAACCTTTGACACTGGATATTTTACATACTGTACAGTGCATGGACATGCTTTTTATTAGGCTAATTCCTACGCATTTAAAATTATTTTAGTTTTGTATGACCTAGTTTCTGAGGAACTGAATTTTGGTTTACTTTTTGAACTGAAATGCTAAAATTAATTTTTTTGTGAAACATTTTTTTTCGAATTGTAACTAGATTTTAGTGTTGAAATCTTACCACTAGATGTCACTATAACCAATACTGTTGACCTTTAAAGTTCTGATATACAGTTGTACTTATTGCTTATTATATTCAATAATAATAATAATAATAACAAAAACAGTCAGTGTTTCAGTAATTACTGGTCAGTGGTATTTTGGGAGTCACTACAGCATTAGTGAATTGCTAAAGAGATCACTCTCCAGAGTATCTGCTTGAAAGGAACTCAGTTGTTTCAAAGAGGGATAAAAGCAGCAACAGGAACGTTGATATTTACTGCTGTGACACTCATCGCTTTTGGAAGCTCACAATCTTTCCCTCCCTTCATTGTCTTCTTGCCACGTCTCCGCTCTCCCTCCCTCTCTCCATCTCTCCTCTTGCTCTCTTTCACCCTCATCCCTTACATGTCTTTCATGGTGGTGTGTGTGCCACTGTTTTTGCCTTTCGTTTCCATAGAGACGAGTTGCTCCTTTCTATTTCGAGCCACCTCTTCTCGTCTAGTGCTCGTCTAGACTTGTCTTTTTTTTTTTTTCTCTCTCCTGACTAATTATGTTTAAGTAAGCAACCTGGTAAATGTACAACCCTCTTCTCAGATACTCCATCATCTCAGATCCGACTGCAGTTCTCCACAAAATCATCACTGAAACAAAACTTAGCCTCACATGTCTTCACTGTCTGCTTCTTGAAATCAGGGTCAGAAGTTTTCTTTGTTCACTTTAGGTTCATTCGGTAGAAACTGCCACTACATGATACCATAGCAACCGAGTGATTCCTGCCTGTGCAGGCGATATGAAACACTCTCGCATCTATAGTCAAAACAAGAGCTGACACATGGAAGTGAGAAAAGCTGCGTTGCATATGGCTGCAAAAAGCAAGCATGCAACAGAGAGAAACAACAGTTTGATTCCAGCAACAAGAAAGAACAGGTTCTCTGATTTTTAATCAAACGACTGAAAATCATTCCCTGCAGTGAATGTTCACTGCAGGGACATTCACTGCTGTCCCTGCAGTGAATGTAGGGGAATAATTCGACTGGAGGTTGTAAAATGATGCGACTAGTTTCGAATGCCAGATGCTGACCTTTGTTTAGTGTCCAGGTGTACAGCTGGGGGACCAGACCGCACACCTTCTATAAATAGTGCAGAGGAGAACCAGCGAAGGACCAGGAACCGGGTCACAACACCCCAAATTTTCTCCAACTCATGCTTGTGGATAGAACTACACGATGTTTTACTTTAGAATAACTTTGTTTTGAGGTCCAAGCGTGGAGAATGTCTGGTTTTAAATCTTTTAAATGCTGTTTAAGCTACAATTTGATGCTCCATCTACTCTCTTACTGCAATTGATTCTTTTCTTTTTTTTATTTGCCACTTTTGAAGTTTCCTCAAATTAATAGAAACTAATTTGAAAATGTGTAACATTGCTAGTATATTTTTAATAATCTAATATTTATTGGTTAGAGTCGCCAGTGGCAACAGCATAATAAGTAGGATTAAAATCCAGAACAGTTGGCGTTATTGTAATTAATATGCATGTTATTTCAAGTGCAATTAAACCTTGGTTTGCTGAAGCCAGTTAAACATGTGAAGGTTTCCTGGATACAAACATTCAGATAACTAACAGGATAATTGGTACAAGAACTGGAGCTAAAATATAAAGTTTCCATTGTGAAAATATATTTTTAACTTTTAAAGCTGGTGTACAATCTGCATTATCTCAGCTCAGAATGAGTTTAGCATCTATTTATCATTATGTAGTTGAAATATTTGCACAGACTGAGTTTTGGATACAGATCACACTAATGTGAGTGTATATGTTTGGTCAGGAGTTATGATGCACTCGTATCTATACAGCAGGAAAAGCAGATCACCAAGCATGATACACTCCGCAACAAGCTCCTTGTTTGTTGTAATTATGCTGATGTTTTCATATTAATGTGCTGGTGATTAAGGTTAAAATGCAACCAATGGCAACTCCAATCTGATCTGATTAAGTGTGTTTTGTACACACTTTAGTGGCTGTGGCTACAAACCACGTCTCATTCACATAATCAGTCCGACGGCCCTGCAGGAGCGCCCTCTGACCAAAGAGCCACTTTACTGCCTGAAGCGTAATTTGTTTCCTCAGTCGTGTAATATATGATGGTCAGAGTGCTCCTCTGAACTGCTTAAACTATGCTCTTTTATTTTTTTTATCTCAGTCAAACTTTGTGCACTAAAATTTCAGTCTTTTTTTTTTTTTTTATTGCAATTTTATCTCGATACACACATTAAAGGAGAAGGAAAACAATGCATAGTTTGAAAGGGAAGTAAGCTTTAAAGTGTGATGTGCATTTGTAGGTAAGGTCCCTTTTCACTGATGTCCCAAAATAAAATTCAGGACATCATCTTGTTTGCAGTTTGCCGCATTAGACCTGAGCTCTTGGCCAAAAGAAACTAAAGTTTAACTTTAGGTCTAGTCAAAGTTCATAAATAAATCCAACTGGGAGTGTGGGGCAAGACTTAAAAACTGATATTCTAAGACGTTATAATTTCCTACCATTTCACAGTCATTTACCGCCTTTTAGCTTTGATTTGAAGTGAAAAAGTGGATGTGAATACTTCTTCCACTGAAGCTCTCGTGATGAACATTTTCAACTTTACAGCAAAGAAACTAATAGACCTTAACAAGCATTTTGTGTCAAAGGCAACTTGGACAAAACGTTTTTTAACCATTTTGTTTTGTCTTGAGTTTTGTTTATGGTTTCTATTGTTTGCTTTTCTACTGTTTTTATGTCTGGAAAGTATTTTTCTGCTTGATGAAAAGTGGCCACAGTCTCTGTAATTGAGACTGCCAAAGGAAAAACAATAGAATCAGCTGCTTGAGGAGATATCCTAAAATGAGAAATGTCCATGTTGTGGTGACAAATCCTCTGCTTGTATGAATAATGACTCTTCTCTATTGGGAGCAACAGAGGGAAAAAGGCACAACGTGTGCAGAAGGTAGAGACTGTGATGGATGGATGAGCCAACAAAATGCTGCAAACCAGGGTTTGTTTTAGCCATGCCTTATACTAACCACCACCTGTCTGACTGCAACAATACTAGCCTGCTGTGAAGAAAGGTTCCCCCCTCACATATTTAATCTGTTTTGCTTTTTTAGTCCCACAATGAAAGCTGGAATATAAAATAGCATTTTTAATGAGAATTTTTATTACCTCCATGTGGAAAACGTAATTGATGAATCACAGTTTTTGGAAAGCTGACCTGAATTTCATTAAATCCACCCAGACTGATTCACAACATCTTTCAATGGAGCTTTGTGAACAAAAAAGTAGACAAAAAGATCTAAAAAAAACAACGCATCATCCCCCGATCCAAAGATGGCAGTCCTGGTTATGTACTAAAAGTATTTCTTCAGAAAAGAACACCTCTTGGTCATTTTGGTGGTAATATGACAATCTGAAGTTGTTTTTTTGCTGAAGGACCTGAATATTTTTTTTTCTTGCAAAAATCCACAAGAAAAATGACTTGAAGCTCAAGCATGCTTAGTTTATACAGCAGAACCATTATCCAAAAGCATACTAGCAACTCCATGGCTTAAAAAAGTGAGTGGTCTAGTCAAAGGTGCACATCAGATCTGATTGAGACATAAACAGATTCTCAGAAACTAACAGGATAAAAAGGCAGTTGTTTCCACCCAGGTTTGTAGCAAACTGTTAGCTGTGAGGAAAACATGTTATTGTCAGGTTTGTTTGGATGAAATAATCTAAAAACTGATTTTGATATTGACCCATAGTTTATTTCTGAAACAAAATCTGGAAGAGGGTAAAAACTTTACGTACGTCTTCAACTGCAACTATTGTATTCCTAATGGAAAGTTCTGGTAAATCCAATAAGTTGGATTTATAACAAGATTACCTCTATGTGGACTGCCAGTAATGACAGCACTGGTACCGTCCAAACAAGTGGTTTCAAATTCACAAGCCACACAGGGCTCACAAAGGAAATGCTGCCAGTGTTTGCAACCTGGAAAACTGTCATCAAGCTGCCATCCCATAATGAGTTCTTAGCAATCTACCATTGCTTTCTCAGTCTCAGTTAGAAAACCCTGATAATTTCTCCAGCAGGGAAAAAGAATCAGACATTCTCACACCTTGTCAGAAACCTCCATTGTGATGGGTTTAAATCCTGCTGGCGGTTCAGCCAGACTTTCAGAAGTGTCATGCTAGCAGCAGCTATTGTAGCCTCAGGCTGCTAGCCTCAAGCTGAGATGAGAGGGCCACAAAGTTCTGCTCCGCTCACTTCTTTCCAACTCCCCACAGATTCCCTTTTCCCTTCCAATCTTACAGTCTTTAGTCACAACCGATGCTTGAGGCATTTTATCAGATTTTGCACGGCTTCCTCTGGAGACGCAAAAAGGCTCGACTATTTCCTTCCACATAGAATTTGACAACACCTGTAGACAGGCTTAGTGGGAGAGATGCTTCTCAAATGCAAGTTGCTATAGAGACTATCTTTTATCACACGATCAGTAGTAAAACTAATTTACTCACTGAGGCTTTGTGTTCTCTAATTTCTCTGCATTGCTTGGCCTGTAGTTTTAACGGCTTGGTATTTTTAGGTCTTTAAGTCACATCATTCACCTACTTTGCTGAAGGAATCAGGTTTGATTTGATGATTCCCTTCCTCTCTTACACTTTATTGCTAACGCTAACCCTGCTGTTATCTCTCACATCTACACTCAACTACGTTGTTGGTTATGCCTTGATAGTGGGAACTTCTTGTCTTCAGAACCAAAGAGGTTTAAAAAGGTGTTAGAAATATTCCTCATAGACTTTGGTCCATATTGACATCAAGGTATCATCCAGTTGCTTCAGATTTGTAATTTGTAAACTGGTTCCATCACACCACAAAAATCCTCAACTGGATTATGAGTTTTCTTCACCACATATATGTGATGACCGTTGGATCAATCAGCAGAAGATCAACCTAAAGCATATGATTAAATGAACGCATAATGTTCGGTCGATGCAGAACCAATCTTTTTTAATGGCTGCCTCAGTCTCCAGAACTAAATCCAGTAGAGATGGTTGGTTGGGCTGGACAGAAGAGAAACCAGGACTCAGGACAATCTAGAGAAAAAGTCTCAAACAACTTTCAGAGGTTTCTGCTTTAACTCGCCTCTCAGGTCTTCCATCTGAAGAGGCAACTCAGACATTTTATTGAGCATTAGTCAAGGGAAGCAGCTTGACGCCGGCTCTTGAGCGATGACGTTTTACTGCTAAAAATGATTATTTCTAATAATTAGGCTGAAAGCAGTACACGTGCTTGAATTACAGACTGGATCTTTTGACAAACGAAAGTTTTACTGCAGTAAAAGATAACTTTATTTTGAGGCTTTCTGCTACTCTCTAGTGGAAGCTGCCTGTGAATTTGTATGCAGAATCTATGTGGTCTTATCCACCTCAGGAAACACCCTTAACCTTCAAAGGTCACGCTTTCTAAAAATTGCCCTGTTATAGATCCTTTGTTTGACTGCTTTGGGGGCATTTTTCTGCCACAGTTGGCCACAGTAATTTAGTTTCTCAGACCTCTGCATTAAAAATGTTCCCATCGGTGACATCTGGTAGAGTCAGAGCAGAATCTGAGTTGGCCGTACATGGGGAGGGGGATGGAGGCTGTGGGTGTACAGTCCTTTTCAAAGGAGCCATTATTCCTTGCATGTCTGGGGGAGCGCCAGGCTTTGGTGGGGTGTGTGTGTAATGTAAATGTCATCACCGAGGGGTAAGGATGCTACTCTCCACAAACCGCTGCATGACTGGACATTTATTTTGATTGCCCAGACGTGTCTGCAGACTTGTTTGGTTTCGGTGGAAATGCTCATCCATAGTCGATTCTCTGGAACACAATGCCCTCTGGAAGGAAAGTGTAAAAAGTACCACAAACTAGCAGTTTTTGTTTTATTTAAAGCTTCACTTTTTGTTGAACTATTAGCAAATTCTGGCAGCATAAAAATAAATCCATTTGTGCTATAAATTCTGGGATGAAGCTCTTTTTGGTGAGCAGTCATGTTGATGTTGAGCAACACAGTGATTACCCTGGACGAGCATGATGGATGTTACCTCCGGCTCCTATTAATTCCAGAGCTGCAGTCTATTTTACACTGTAAAGCCCCAGATTCTTGAAACCTGCCTCCGGGCGCTTTTACTTCCCATCATCGGAGTTTAAATCTCTGCCAACATCCATGTGAGGTGCAGAGATTGAGGTCTAATAGGAGTCATCCACAGCTGAAACCTCTAACTTCCATGTTGTCCAAGCGCTCTGCCGCCATTGGAGTACCCAGTGAGTGGCAGCGCTGCGTTGGCTTGTTTGGGGTTGAGGTGAAGCTGTTTTCCTTCAGATTTAACCTCCCTCATTGTGACATTTCTCCCTGCTGCTATGTGCCAGAGGTCTGATTGTTTTTAGCTCTTTTTCTTCCTCTTACCTGTCCTGTTTCTTTTCAGCCTTGGTCTCAAGTTGACAGTGGGGGCTGGTGGACAAAAGAGAGGGGCGCGGGGCGCTAAATGACTTTCTGTTGTTCAGCTGAAGGTGGACGTTTATCAGGACAAGGGGCTGCTTGTTTCACTGCGCTACCGGTTGAGAGGAATGTCACAAGGATTTTCCTCACCACCCACAGGCTGCTGGTTATCAGCCAATAGAACAATTAGCTGATTTGCAAAGGTGTAGACATGATAACCAAAAATGTCCATGTATTTTATTAAGATTTCCTGTGCTCATTGAAGGTTAAAGGAAAATTATTAATATTGGTAAAGTCAGATTGATAAAACTGGAAAGTGTACAGGTACATCTAACAAACATAGATCATGGAGAAGTGAAATATTTTTGTCACTCATTTCAGAATGTGAAACTCAAAGCTTTGTCATGCAGAGTGAAATATTTTGAGCGTTTAATCTGTGGATTCTTGATAAACGATTACAGGTGATGGAAATCTATTGCATCATTCTAATTTTATGAGACTGAACTTTGGTTTTTATGTGTAACCATCAAAAGTATAAAAAATAAAAGCATGAATTCTTTCCCTCTGTTTAATGAATTTGTGAGTTTCACTTCTGAAATGAGTGACAAAATGTGGAACTTTTTAATGATATTCAAATTTTTTAGATGTACTTTTATGTGAGCATCAGCTTAAATCTTGCAACAAACCCCCACCTCAACTTTGACTAGGCCATCCTAACAGGACGTGCTCTGATCTGAACCATTCAGGTTGGGTAGTAGTCGAGTGTGAAGGTGAACCTTGGTCTCAAGTCTTAGCCAGCCTGTAGCTAATCTTGCAGGATTGTTCTCCATATAAGGCAATCCATCTTCCCATTAACTCTGACCAGCTTTTCTGTCCCTGTTGGAAATAAAAACATCCCTAAAGCAAGATGCTGCCACTGCCATGAGTCCAGTAGGCACAAAAAGTAGATTTAATTTGAGGCCTTCACCGGCAATTTTGGTATTAAAGAAAAATCCTTCCCATTGCAGGACATTCCTTCATTTTTCACAAACAAACTCTGAAAAAAAGCTGTGGGATGCCGCGTCTCCTGATCTAATCTGCCCCACACTGTTTTGATGTTCAGCTGTCATTGTGTCAACCTTTATCAGCCTGAGAATAAGAAGCAAGCCGAACACAATCTCTTATTATGATCAGCTTTCATTAGCGGCACGAGAGGAGAGGCTCCTTTGGCCTGACGGATGCCTGAGTAATAACACTCGCTTACTACTGAATTCAATGCAACATGAGACAAACTGATTGTTCAACTGTGAAGTTTTTTTTGTCTGGTTTGATAGCAAATAGTGATGGACAGAAGTCCAATAAAGCTTTTTTATTACTGCAGAGCCATTCCAGATGACCCTCTGTGATACCTGCTGGCTGATGAAGGGCAGCAGGGACTTAGTGGAATTAAAGCACTTTAGGAGAGCGGTGCAGGGCCTCGAAGCTGGTCACAGCCCAGATGACGGTGGTAGGAGATGCTTTAGACTCGGCACTTAAGAGAACTTGACTGGCTAAAGTTAATAAGTTAGTCTAAAGTACAACTGAAGCAGTTAGGTCTCTGGGATTTAATCGCTAAGGTGTTGGGAGGACCAAAAACTAAACGAGAAATGAAGTTATGGGTTTTCAATGGGAAACCAACTTCAGTATGTTTATGCCTGGCATAATGTTAGAATACAGTAACCATCTAATGCATGGTGCTTACAAACCAGTTTTCTTTATAAAGTTTCCTGTAAAAACAAAGTATAATTTATAGGTGACCAGCCTCGGCATGCTAGTAGCCAGCATATCCAATGCTAATGCTAACCTACCCATGCTAATGGTCAGGAGAGGAAAACGATAAATCATTTAAAAACGCACCATCGTCCTCCTACAACTTCTTGTTTACTTAATCTTTCTTCATCTTTCTGCCAGTAGTAATATTCAGTTTTTAATCATGTGATGTGAAAAGTTTTTCCAGTATAGTTTTGCAAAATAGACTAATTTTTGTACACTTGAGAAACCACCTCATCCTAGTGCAAAAACGTTTTGTCAAAAAATGTGATGCTTGTTCAAAATTTTGTCCAATTACACAGTCAATGGAAACGCAGCTGGAGTTTCTGCTCTACCCAAGAACTGATTCTGATCATGTCGATTCCTGGCAACATGCAACACTTGCTGCAGCTTTGGAGATCCATCATAACTTTCACAATCTATCTTTCTTAAATTCTTACACTTATCAAGTCTTCCTCCTCCTAACACATCAACTATGAAGACGAATGTGCACTGGCATGTGCCATGATGAGGAGACAATCAGTGGTAATCATTTCACCAGTCAGTGGTCATAATCTGATGCCTAATTAGTATTTTGTGAAATTAATGCAAAATCTCAAACTCTAATTAACTTTCTTTTTAAATAAAGTTAAATGAAGCAATGTATTCACATCCAGTAAGAACTAGCATTTCCTTGAGCTTTTTAGATTTGCGTTTCTGTTGAGTTTTATGAGATAAATGTTTGATTTTGCTCATTAATCTGATCAGTATTTAACAGGGTATTGATGTTTTTTTAGGTCTGGCTTTAAGGGAGACTTTTACGAAACATCACTTTCCTCACTTGAGAGCATATATTTTAGTGTCTGAAGTGACGACTACCTCAAAAACGCTAAAAATACACAACTCTTCCACTTTGTTTCAGGCTTCCAAGGTCTGAAAATATCCCAGTCAGCCAGTAGGATTTGAAGGGGATTGGTACATCACAGGATGAGCTCAGAGCGGATAGATCCAGTCCTCCCATCTTTATCCCCACAAAACTTCAACCTCAAAGCAAACTTTGTTCTCTGCGATCAAGAAATCGATGAAAATATTTCGGCTTTGCTTAGTAATTAAAATATATTTTTCATATTTTGCTAGAATAGAACTGCCAGTTGAGTGAATGGTTAAATGTATGCTGTAATGTTTGACTATTTTTAACTTCATGCCTCTAAGGAAACGACTCTAAGACCTACCAGTCAGAAAAGAGAAGTGAAGAGACTGAAAATTGTCAGATATTAAACTAACCAGGGAATTCTATTTAACTAGAAATGTCTATTACTCTCAACAGATGTAAAAATTCATCTATTTTTTTTTAATATGCCACATTATCTGGACTGAAGTCAAAGATAAGGTTTGGCTGGTCCAGCAAGTCAGCTGTGACTTTTTTTCTTTGGATCATATCATCCACATTCGGGGAATAAACACTTTCACAACTCTTGACGCTGCCTACCTAGCGTGGTCCTGGCCGGCGTGGCATCGCTTTTGATCCAGAATGAAACCCAGGAGAGAACCACGGTGAGGATACAGGGGATGTAGGTCTGGATAGTGAAGTAGCCCATCCGTCTGCTCAGGTCAAAGTAAACCGTCATCAGCACATAGTCACCTGTAAGAGACATGACAGCACACCTCGTTAGCTGAGTTAATTAGAGAATCTTCTTCTGCTAAACTTCAGAGAAATCAGTCCGAGCTTGTAAATCGGCTCAAGCAAGAGAGATCTGCTCAGTCTGTGATGGATGGGAATTGTTTATAATTCCTTATAATCTTCATCAAAAGGCATGGCAGGCAGGCAGAGTGGGAAAGACAAGGACAGGAGATGGAAAGTAGATAAGTCTAGAGACAGAGGGAGAGACGGTGTCTGCCTGTCACTCTGCTGTCTTCATAGACATTTTAATTGGCAGTGAGTAGAAGATACTGAGCTCCATTTCATGGAAACTGTTGCTTTGAAACCAATAAAGGTTCTACGCATTAAAGTACATCTTAAAACATAAGTGGAGGTCACTTTTTAACAAATCTGCCAGAACTTGATGAAATCGCTGAATGAAAGGAAGAAGAGGATGACCTTTTGTCTGCTTCATTTCTCAATTCTGAAAAATTGCATGTGCACATAAGGAAGTAAGAAAGCATCCTCTCTGTTTCAGGTTTGTTCAAGTTTATTATTATTCAGTGATTATGCCTTTTGTCTGTCAGAAAATGGTGGCTTTAATCAGTTTTTATTCATACAGCTGGATCACATTGTGATTACAGGAACTACACACAAACAAATGATGTAATAAAGGGGTTGTTGGTTTTTACTAAACGCCTCAATGCTGCAGAGAAGAAAATATAATCTTAATATAAAGGTTTGACATCATCAGCATGTTTTTATATTCTGTTACACTCGATTAAATGGTTTCATTAAATTTATTGTTCTCTTCAGGCAATGAGTCAGAATTTAAACCACCTTCTCTCATCACAACCACAAACCTTAAAATCTCCATTTTATTGACTGAACCGTTTTAACAATCCAAAACTAATGCACTTGCATCAACTTCTGCATAAACCTAAGCATATTCATGTCTTAAAATTGCTGGAAGTCTGGGTCTAAATTCAGTTGACAGTCTGTGAAAAGATGTTTACAGATTTGTTCTCTATCGACTTGTACTGAGCTACTGTAGCAAGAATGGGCAAAGCTGTCAGTGTCTAGATGTGCAAATTTGCTAGACATACCCCAGAAGACAAGCAGCTCCAGGGATCTACAAAAACTAATATATTATGTTTGTTTTACACAAAACCTGAATAAAACACTGAGGTTTGTGGCTGTAGCAACACAAAACAAGGGAAAGTTCAATGGTGTGGAACTCTTCTCTGTTTTCCATCATCCGAACACATTTCTTAATTTCACAGTTCCTCTTGAATATTATCAACTGTACCAGCAGCAGGAACATTTCTCCACTCCCAGATAAGTTATCTGTAGCCGTAGGGGAGCAGCTTCTGTTTTCTAAGTGTGCATTCTAGCTAACAATCGGCGTATTTACAGTGTTTGGACAGCAGCCGGCCCTCTGTTTGCACACTTCTCCTGAGCACTTATTAGTCCAAGATGCTTTCAACACGCTCTTCCACCGACTCCGCCGTGCCGTACGGTCGGATCCGCTCTGTTTGGAGGCAGCTGAGAATATTTACAGCAAAACTGCTTCGCTAATGAGCTAAGGACGCGTCAGCTGAACGGTTCATGAGACAGAATACACACAGTGTGAAGAAGAGGATTTTTCCCAAACCGGGTTTGAAGTTTTTAAAGAAAAAGTCATGGTGAACCGAACTAATCTGCTTGATGTGAACATTTGTTGTCCTCCAGTATTAAGTTTCATCTTGACAACAATTTAAACTACCAACTGACTGCTCTATTTGATAAATTACTCTAGATGGAAGGTTTTGTACTTTATAATAAAACCACTCAGGCAGTAGAGACCCACACATCTAAGACTAACGTCCATTTTCCTCCTTTCTTCCTACCTCTGCTCTGTGAAGGGGTCATCAGACCTGGAGCAATGACCCTCAAAGCAAAGTGCTGCTCCATTTTTCAGGGTCTTTAACTCTTGGATCGTATAGCTCCATATAAAGTGGCCACTTTACTGCTGAGGGGACTCAGAGCAACAGGGAGGTCAGTGATGGGGCTGGGCTTTGCTACCGCTTTGGATGCATGAGTTCTGGCATAAGCTCTAGAATTTAAACAGAACTATATTATTTTTGCAGACTATGCATACATTTTTGTAGTGATGATCTCCTTAAGTACAGGAGAACTTACGGCTGGAACTCTTTACATCTTAAGAAATGTCAATCTTTTCATCTGCTCTTGAATTTCATCAAATTATTGCGTCATGCGTTGAGTTTTCTTCTTGATCTTTTGGCCTATTTCATGGATTGGGATGGATGGGATTGAAGTGACCACACAAATGAGTCTTTTGCATTTTTGGCACCAGTGCTCATCTCTTCTACATGCGGCGTGCTTTAATCAAGGTTTTCTGGGTTCCGGCTGAGACGCTGAAAGCTCTCAGGAATATGCCGAAACAAAGAACGAGAAATTGAAAAGATGTATTACAAGACACGGGACGGAAAGCGAGGGAGTTCCAGGTTTTTCATTAGAGATTCAAGACTCAAAACTCAAGTAGGGACATGTGAAAAAAAGAAAGAAAATCATTAATACCTCTAGTTCTCAAATGTAAATTTACAACAGGACTTAACTCCCACAGCTTTGAGTGAATTTTCAGTGGGATGAAGAAGCAAAACACCAAAGTCTTTAATATTCCTCACTGGGACGTTTTCAGAGAGGGATCTGCTGAATTGTCCACTCTGTCCTCATTAAAAAAAATCCCCAATTTGGACGTGTTTATGAAAGATGAAGAGAGAAATCAAGCAGTAGATTCGGAGTGTAGATATTCAGGAAGGAAAGAAACGAAACACTTTTGAAGTTTGTCATGATGTAAATTAATGATAGGTATTTTTAGCCGGGAAACTAATCATCATGCGTGTGCAAACCGCGCCGCCGCAAAGTGAGACAGGAAAAAAGAAAACGAGGTAATAAATGAGAAAATGGCCAATTTTCTTGAACAGCATGAGGTAAATGTGTAGGTTTGCCGTTATTTTTGAGCATCTCTGCAGAAAATTAGTTTGGTGGCGTTTTGACAATGCAGCGGGAGAAAACGTGTAATTTGTAATCCCATCAATGTGGTTCAGGATGAAAGCTCTCAGGCGCCATTTCCTATTGTGATCACGAGAATTTCCTGGTTTGAGAATTAATCTCGTTGTGGTGAATCTAAAAAGTGGACACAGTCCTGTTAAAATGCCACGCTTTCAATGCAAACGAATGAAACCATGAAAAACACATTTGTACTATCTTGTAGCATTCAAGATGGAAAAACAGCTAAAAAAATTGAATATCAAAACGTTTTGTATTTTTTGAGTGAGTTTTTACTTTATTGTAAGACTTAATTTCATGTAATTTCAGGTACAGAGAATGAAGAACCAAAATTGTGTCAGACAATTAAAATATAAGATGAATTAAAAATATTTTCTGCTGACTGTAGTCTCCAGATAATATAATGGACAAACACCAGCTGATGACATGATATTGTAATCATCACCGAGCCTTTTTCCAACCACACTTTTTCCTTCCACTCAACTTTCTATGAATAAGCTTGCGTACAGCACTCTATGAATAACCAACTGACTGACCCAGACTGAGATCATCTAGAGGCTCGGGTAACATTTCCCATGTTTTAATTAGCTTATTGGATTGTGACACAAGGAGCTTGTAATATTTAATGTTTCCACAATATTTTTCATTTTCTGAAAGATACATTTTTAAACCTGTCTGCGAATTGTTTCTTTAGCTAAAATATGAAAATGTGCATGACCTACTGAGATGAAATTTAAACTCGCATAGTGGAGTCAGACTGAAAGGTACGATGCAGATCTATTTTACATTATATGTGGAAAAAGAAGTTATAGCTGAACTTTTTTCTGCATTATAGAAATCTGTCTTTTAAATATGTTGCGTACGGATCCACATTAGATCTAAAACTAATGCTCAGTTATCAGTGTGAGTGGTTAATGTTGACTGATCTTCTGTTGTGAAGTTTTATAACGAACCACCACTACAATTCAGTAAGATTTAGCCAAACAAAATTGACTTATACAGCTAATTTCCTCTGAGCTCCCCGATAATTCGATGCCACTCCCTGTTATCCATTTCCTAACCATAATCCTGTTCCTGGAATATTCATGAACAGAGGTTCAGCTGTTAGAAAGCTGAATCAGGTCACATTATGCAGATCTGGGCCCGTCTCTCTGAAGACAAAGCACCGTATGGCACCTACCAGGAGGAATGTGCACCTTCTAAACAAGGTTAAAAGGGGTTAACGATAGGTCTGTGTCCTCTGTCTTTCAATTATTTAAACCGTCGGAATCGATTTTTATTTTCAAAGGTCACGTATAAAGCATTAAAAATGTATAAAGTTCTTTGTCCACATGTGGGAGCAGCGAGGTTTTACAGTTGTCTATAGATTCAAAGCTACAAAATACTTAGAATAAAAACCATGAGCAGGAGAGAAGGAGGAGTGAATAATTAAACTTCCTTTTTAATCTTTAATCCAGTGATTAATGTCAGTGAAAAAACCTATTTGGCCTTATACCCGAGGGGAATACTTATGAGCTATGAAACTGTGGTGATATGATTGCATTTATATGCATGGAGCTAATGCTAATGTTAGCTTGTGGAGCTCTGAGGAGGTGAACAGTTCAACGAGCAGATGTCAATATTTGTAACGCAGAATGGAAACAAAAGGAAAATGTTGAATGCATTTTTTTGATTGCTTGTTTTTAGAAAAGAAAATATTAAAGTTGGCCTGAATGTTTGGGTTCAGTTCTCTTGCTCAGTGTTTTGCAGAGCCAACTTTTTCTTTAAATACATCTGCAGCTGTTTAGGACTAGATTTTACCCATTCAGAATTAGTAAATAGATCCATATTGGTCACATTTTCCACTAATGCGCTAATAGGTGAGCTAATTCTTCGTTTCAAACTTTTGGTAACTTTGAAAACATTTAGCAAACTTAGCTGATAGCGATTTCAAACAAGAAACGGACAAATAAAATAAAACCCGGACAGTAGAGAACATATAAACATAAATACAGTTTCTAAGGCCATAATGGACTGTCAAAGTTAAATTGGTGCTCTAGAGCAGTCTTTCAAGAGCAGATGTAATGGTGCACTCACACCAAACGGGTTACATGTGTCAAAAATGTGTCTGACGTTTCAAGTTTGATGCGTGTGCACTTTTGATGCGTACACACCAAACGCGTTGTGTGTGTCAGGCGCGTCTGGTTTACATTCAAAGTCTATGTGGAGCGTTGGACGCATTTGACACGTGAAAACGTGAAAGGCTCAAAACACTCCAAACGCTTCAAATTGCACCGAGCTAGACGCTCGAAACGGCCGCAGCCGGCCCTCAGTCATTTCTTGGCAAGCTTACAGTTTCCCCATCCTCTTTTAAACTGAGATTATGTTTATGGGTGGAATATGATTCATAACATCAGTTTGAGTCGTGTGTACGAACTGACAACCTTGGAGAGCCTTCCTTGACCCTCGGTTGAACTTTGACCTACCTGCCGTGGTCCTAAGCACGTCCGTCGTGTTTCGAAGCCCCATGAAGTCAAACTGGTAAAGCCTCCAGTATTTCTGGTCCGACGTTTCCACCGAGTTTCGCTTCCACTTGTACACAATCTCTTCCCGCGGGTAGCCATCTGCAAACCACACACAGAGCGAGTCAGTTGTGTGCGAGTGTGTTCTGGAGGATAAACGGATAAAGCACAGAAAAAAGGATCGGAATAAAACTTGAAGGCAGGAGAGGATTTCTGCAGCTATGCAGTTTTTTTGTTGTATGCATGATTTATACCGGAGTTCTGCATGATTTATACAAAATTATACAGCAGGTTTCCATTGGAGATTCAGTGGAATGCAGACCAACTGAGCAATCAGTCTTAACTTGTTAGCTTGAACTCTGCTGAGGCACACCTATTGAGAATAAATACTCTTATCATGTAATCGAATGTAGCATTTATTTAATGTCAGTGGAATGTCTTCTCATGCTTCCAGCTCAATCCCATATGCTGTAATGGCAAAACCCGTCAACTTTCAGTCCAATTTTAGGAAAAATAAACTGTCTGGATGCTTTTTATAGTGTAAATATTTAAGCATGAGTGACAAACTTGTCACACTTGAGTATTTCCTGTAAAATCCCTCAAAACATTCAGGATCAACTGGTCAGAAACTGTTCATTTATTAGTTTATTTTCATAGGGACAAATACTTTACAGATCCAGCAGCTTAAAATAATTCACAAAGCCTCTCACTAGTCAGGCGTGTGCTTGTGAAAAACAAGAAAATTGTACTGTGTTTACTATAGAATTAGATGTCAGGGGAAGAAGAGAAATCACAATGACACAAAAATTATTCTTTTCTAACTTTTTTAAATACTAATTTAGCTGAACATTATTGCCATCATTTTTCTTCTGGCCTTGCACAATTATCTTGACTGCAGACGGTGTTATCATCGTGCTACCAGTGTGTCTCTACAGCTACAAAATGTTTCATACCCTCTAAAAGCCCCCTGAAGCAACATGTTCTTCCACAATGCTATAAATTACAGCCTTCTGAGGCCTTGGCTCCAATATCCTCCCTGTCTGTTCTCCACTAACGCCCGCTTGTCTTTCACCGCAAACAAGTGCAGCTAAATGTGAAATTTGGATTCTTTGCCTACATCTCTTCCATATAATCAAGACTAACACATGATATTATTCCCAATTTTCAACCAGCCCCCAATGATCACACATTTGCAGCTATTTCTAACGTCCCTTTGCAATATTCAGATGACAGGAGTAGAAATGAGTTGTACACAGAACTTATTTCAGTGCCTTAAAGAGCAATTTGCCACGTAGAGAAATTACACCCAGTGTAGCGTTTGAAAAGTTTTTGTCGGCAGCCATACCCCAACAGAAGATCAGTACGTTTATTTTTAATGTTAGGTGTTCTTGGAGCCGCACTGATACCTTTTTATTATACAACACAGAAGTTGTGAAGAGCCTGAAGTAAAAGTGACAGCTTCTGATGGCAGGTCTGTCATAATCCCAGACTGACAGTTCGGTTCATGCGTAGTCGCCAACATGGCGTCCGTTTCTCTGATCAGTCTGGGTGTTTGAGAGGAAAAGGTCGCCAAATGGCAGACCATACTCCAGTACAGACCTCCTGCTTCGTGTCTGTTGACAGATTATTTGTGTGTAAGGATAATAGAGGATATAGATGAAACTACAACTGGTTGGACTTTAAACAGTTCCTCTACCCATCTCTAGTAAGAAGTATTTTGCACATCACTTTTTTGTCCACATATAAGGACGTTTAGCTCTGGCAATGCTTCAATACAAGCCAACAGGGTCTTCAACCATGACCCCTAATTCAAGCTTTTACTTACAAAAAGGACTCTGCAACAAAACCTGGGTTTGCTTTATGGTGTTATCAGACAAGAAGAGAAAAATAAAAAAAATGTTATTCCAAGTGACCCAAGTTGTTTCTTTTGTGCTAACTTGTTCCAGACTGTATTTTTACAGAGTGGAACATTTTTGCAAGCATTAGAAATAATAGATTAGAGAGGCTGCCATCTTTTTAAAGGTCAGTTTCTGCAGCAACTCTGAACCCATTTCTTTTAACCAAAGTCCTTCTGCTCATAAGTCCAACTCCCCACTTCAGCAAGACTTTGTATTCTGTATATTCTGTAATCAGTCACCTTACAACTTTCTTTTTTTGCAGACATTTAAAGTCGGCAGTAAAGTTTTATATTGAGAATAAATGTGCAAAAATTCAGCCTCTTTCAATTTAAGAATTTTTCTTCATTTAATAAAAGTGAACTGAATGTAGCAGTCAGAAGTCACAGTGACTTCCTGTTTGATGTAAGATCACCTGCGCGCACAAAAAAATCCTCCACTATCTTAAAAGCCTCTCTGTCATCATACCCAGAGCCACTAATTGAAAAATCTTTCCAGTGTTTCACACTGCTTGCATAATGTACTGTCAGGGGTACATCTGCTATGAAAAAAAGCCCCTCAAAATGAATGGGAAAAGATCAGCGAGGCTATCAACACATCCATCAGGGTCATAATGTTCACTCTCAGTAAATGAAACTGAATGTGGTCATTATGGGTCGGCTTGTGATTTGCTTAACGATGAACAGACGATGCGATTTAAAAACATCACATTAGGCTTCAGCTGGATGTTGACACAGCAACAGGGAAATGCTTCAGCTGCATGAGAAACAGAGGTCAGTGGTGCAAAAGTATTCACACCCCTCGATCTTTTTCCTTTAGCGTTTCGTCACATGAACACGAACATCGATGTGTTTTATAGGGATGTTGACAGACTGACCAAATCCACTTTAAAATCAATTTGAAAACCAAGTAGAACAGCCAAAAGTTTGTTTTATAGGATTAAACTGTTACCCCTTAGGTGTTGTGTTTTCTTTTTGCTCACAAAACCAAAAAACTTTGTCCAAAGTTTATTGATATCTACAAAATACATTGATTACATATTAAAATGATTTGTGTGCATTTTTCTGAAACAAAGTCTTTGAAGACAATTTCAAGAAGGAATCTGAAACTAAGTTATTGATCTTACGATGCTAATATTGATCAGATAGTGATGCTGACTTATTGATATTTTTGGATCGATCCACCCACCTCTTTCAGAGATGGAAAGCCAAAGACCTGCAGCAGCTGAAGCCAAACGTGGTTATACAAGTTATTTCCTCAGTGGGGCCGAAAATAAAGGCACTCCGCACTTCTCAGATTTTTTAAAAAAATTTTTTTTAAACAAGTATTATTTTTCTTCCAGTCTACACATATTCCACAATTGTTGTTGATTTATTAGGTAAAATCTAAGAGAACTGACGTTGACAAGTGTAAAAGAGTTAGAGTGAATAGTTTTGAAAGTCACTTTATGTTTATGCTGTAGAGCAAAACGAGAGTTCGTCATGCCTTCCATACCAGACATCACCCCAGTATGTTCAACTGGTCTCCTCATCTCCTCTTCCTACACAGCAGATCTTCATCTTGTAAACCATCTGCTGCGGATGACATGTGCCATTTCTACGGCAACCGCCAATAGTCGCAAAGCGAAGTGAGACGTTGTGGAGGAAACACTTGTTGCTCAGTTTTCATGCTCTGCAGTGAAAACTAACAGTACGAACAGCTTTGTAAAGGTTAAGACTGCAGAGAAGAGTCTGGAGAGCAGATGAGATTTTCCAAAAGAATTGACTCATTGCTGCAGACATTTCCATCTGCGCCGCCGTCTCAAAAATTATATTCATACACTTGGAAAGTAAAACGCGGTGGACTTTGCAAAAACAGACATGTAACAGATGTTTGTTGTCGTGAAGACGACTCTGCTTCGGTTTGAGACATCGTTGAACCTCGTTGATTAGAGGAGGAGAGGCTACATCAAAATCAGACGCAACAAATTAAACCAATTTTTTCTTTCTACTTTATAGTTTTTGTTTCAATAATTTAAAAAGTGTTTCAGGAAAGTAGTTTGATTTTTATACGTCTGGATGCAAACACTTCCAGCAACAGCCAGTGGCTGTCTCACTAATAGCAGTTCTGTAATATCAGCCTGCATCACAGTGTGAACAAATTAAATATAACTAAATGAAAACTAAATGAACTGCTGCAGGAAGGCATCGATAATGAGCAACGATAAACACTGACATCTGATCTGTAGTGATTTGCTCCTAAATAAGGTTTGTAACATGATGAATATTTATTTTGCTTTATTAAAGTTTAATTTGATTGGGGACAGAACATTGAGAGATATAATTTTTTAAGGTGTTGATCTGCACAAAGACCTTCTAGCCAAAGGCTAATTTGTAGGTCGAGTCCCTGGATTGACTTTTCAGAGGTTTAAATTTTACGATTACCAACACAAATTTATTTAAAAATAACCAATAAAACAACCTCAAAGGATCGTATTAATGAATTTATGCATCAAGGCATTAAAATCCAGATTTTATTAGGCATTGCACCGATTGGTTTTAAAATCACTTTAATGACCTTCATGGAACAAGTAGACAAGATATTTAACCATCGTTTTGTTTTAAATAAAGAAAAAAAGTCCCTGTCAACTGAGAACTGTAATTTTTTTTTTTTACTTTTATCACATAATTTCATTTTCCTGAGTTTAAAGATCCTTTTCAGAATAAATTAAATTACAGGTTTCTGGTTCTGTTTAATATGGTGAGTGAAATCCAAACCGTTTCAAAATTAAGGGACAGCTTTAATTAAAATAACTAATTAGCTGATCTACCGCAAACATTTCAAGGAATTTGGACATAAAAGTGATTTGTCTGTAATTACATATTCAAATCAGAGTTCAGAATGTAAGGAATACTATACCATCTAACTCCAAAATATTTATCTTTTGTTGTTTTTATTTAATAAGGGAAACAGAAGAACTAAAACTTGGAACGTTATCCTCACACTTCTGCTGAGAGAAACCAGGTTTATATGAGCGACGAGTCTTTGAATGTTGCAGCTGTAGGGCATCACTGCAGATAAATAGTGGAACAATAATGCTACAAAGTCTTAACTGCGGTCTTCTTCACTGCAGGCAGGTGATTTTACTTTACTTTTTCATTTTATTATTTTAAAAATGTTGGCTGAGGAGGATGAATACTATAAGAAGCAACTATTCCAACGCTTAAAATGTTTCAAAGTGGGGAACTCTTAAGAAGAAAGTAGATTGAAGTATATAAAGTGAAACTTTCTGATTCAACCTCTTCTGGTAGAAATTTCAAATCTATAATCAGAAAACAGGGAAACACTGAAGTTCTGAGTGCATTTCAGTGATAGTTTTGACTAGGATGCCAACTTATCAGACAGGAAAAGGAAAAAAATAACTTATATGATGGCAGTAAACCAGCCCAGGACTCTTGGAAGATTAACTAACCTTTGTGCAGTTGAGTTCATGGCCAGTTTTCAGTTCAGAAAAGGTTAAAAAAGAATTTTCTCTCGACTGTTTGGATAAAGTTCTGCTGTCGAACATGAATAGAAGCTTCACTGAGACAGAGCGACATGACAGCCTCATTAAATATTCCCATCTATACAGAGCTTATCGCCAATCCCCTGATCAGTGATTCCCTTTAAAACAGCCTACAGTTTTCCCAGCAGCACCTGAAAGATTGGTGTTTCCACATAGGAGCCCAGTGCAGCCCAGGGGACAAACCTATACCGACTTCTCTTCTTTTTACTGTATCCGGTTTTATAAAGTTCTGTATATGCATTTCTGGGCATCAACGTGTTTCTATGCATGTGTATTTTTGGTGCCAGGACTCACAGCTGGAGAACTCGAGAGGACAAGAGTGTTCGTCCATTGGGAAATTATGAAGCTGCAGCTGGCATTCTGCGTTGATGGTCATCCTGGAGAGAGAGAGAGAGAATCTGGATTAGATGGAGGTGCTCAGGGCTCTCCAGTTGCTTCGGATCCTTCTCTTAGCAGACCGTGAAGCACATTGTGAGTGCACAAGACTCATTACTGCTTTTATCACAGGATGCACTTTTTGGCACTGGAGATTATGAGGCACTGGCTTGAAACCAGATGGTACAGGATCACACTCGATTGCACGGTTGATGAGCGAAATCCCTCAAAATGACACAAGTCTTTCATCATACGAGTTAAACGTGCTTCTCCCCCCCGCAGTTGGGTCATGGTTCAAAGGCATGTCTGCTTCTAAAATCAGAGGTACTTAGCTCTGATCACTTGACAAGTCAATACACCAGATGTTCAGGAGAATCTGGGATGTCGGTTTTTATTCCCCCTTGCAAATTGTAAGCCTAGATTTAGCTCATTTTCTCTTCATACATGAGCTTATAACCAAAAGATTCTTTTTTCGCAGACAATAAGAGTTCTGAAAATGAGATCACACACCAGCTTTTTTTCCCCCAGCTTGCTACACATTGTTGCCTCTTTGTCCTTCATACAATTTCTAATTAATTGCCTGACTTGGAGCACAAAAGAGGAGTCTCAGCCGAAGCAGGAGGAGGCCTGCCTCTCTCGCCTTGTTTGTAGGTGAACAAATTGCACATGATGTGCAATCTCAATTTGCATACTTGCTCGCTTCCATTCTTGTCAGGAGCCTGGAAATCTAGATTTGGGAGAGACTGTAAATTAATGAGAACAAGAAGCTGCTTCGAAGCAGTGAGGTGCGTCTGAGAGAAGGCTCTTCAGAAACATGCCTGTTTTATAATCTAATATCTGTTACATAAAAGTCATTATTAAATATGTTACAAGGACATGCACTGGTGTCATTTTCTAAGAAAACGGAAGCATGTTTTAGTTAGCTAGTAATTGAGATGAGTTTCTGAAACCATCATTTGTCAGTTTTATATAATTGGCAGGCAGGTTGAAGCATGTCGATGCACACAAAGATAAAATTATAAAAACAAAAAGTAAGAAAAACAGAATTTACAGTAATGGCAAATTTAGAGGAAAAAATCTAAACACAATTACTAAAATTGGCATATTTATATTCCAAAAAATGTGCAATTCAGTGGGAAGATTTATGTACGAAATGTATGTGTGAGAAAAACAGAGAGATTGAAATTGGAAAATTGTGCAAATAACAGCAGGGATGTAAACACTTGGTGAGTTTGTTGGAGCAGTGATGGTTAGTCTGATAGTGGGAAGGATCTATGATTATGCTTCTTTGTGCACTTAGGATGCAGCAGTCTGTCACTGAAGGAGCTCTCCAGTTTGCCACAACTTCATGTAGCGGCACTTAGCTTTTGTGATTATAGTCGTTGATATTAAACATTTAAATTCTGGATGTCTTAAGTTTGATACAGAATCATTTTCTTGTATGAGAAATATTAAGAAGCTTTCGTTCCTAAGGATTCCTCTATAAAGTATAAACATTTGGTGTTTTATTCTCTTGGCTTCCTTTTCATTTACACACAGAAACAAATCCCTAAGCAGCCACCTTTAATTCATTGCATTTCCCATTTATTTTCCACATAGAAGTAAAATCACTAACCTGAATTATTCAACTTTTGTCTTCACATCAATCTGTCTAAAACTCATGTTTGTTTCCAGCATGGCATTCTGATTGAATTCAGAAAATAAAAAAAAGACTTGCAATGGCTTTAACTGAACCAATCAAGAGTCACATTTCTGACTTTTAAAGTCAAAGGTTCATCAGCAAGTTTATGAGTTATATTTTAAAAACAGCTACACTGATTTGGATTTCTGATAAAACCAACAGAGAAAATGGAGGCTGTCAAAGTTTTCCCCCTTACAGAAAGCCTTGCAGAGCCAGTGTCAGTGTTAATGATTCAGCAAAATGAAAACTGACACACAGGGAAAATTAAATCTTTATAAACAGGGTTTTCGTTTTCAGACTGAAGCCAATGTCATTGTTTTACCTTCCTAGGGTAACTTTGCTCTCTCCAAAACCTTTATATCCCCCCATCATCAAGCTTAATATTAGCTTTTTCTTGAGTTCTTTAGCTTGCCAACTTCTCTAACCAGCAGGTACTGGCTACTTCAGTTTCATCTGTGAAGCCCTAAAGCTGTTGCTCACATTTAATCTGCAGTAGCTGCAAAAAAAATAAAAAATGAGGTCAATTAGCGAGAGTTAGCGACAGAGAGCGTTTACAAAGAGTTGAAGTGACTCCAAAGTCTCTGTGCAGCTGAAGGGAACAGCTGTGTCGGGCGATAACCATCTGTCATGACGGGTGACCCTTTCCTATCAAACGTAATGACCGGGTCTATTGTTTGTGCAGAAAAGAAAAGAGAGCAGTGCATTTTTAAATTCTTGCTGTTTCAATGCAAAGCGGTTCAGTTTTGGCCCATTCATCCCCTGCTGATAAGAAGCACGTTCAGAGCGCCGTTCAGAAGGCCGTGATCAGTGGTATTAACCTCTACAACGGCACAAATTATCCCCCTACAATCACGGGTTAGGCTCCTGCTAATTAGACATTTTTTAAGTGAGGCTTTTACCCTTCTGACATTCAAAGGTTGCATGAAAAGCTGCATCGCAATCTTCTAAATATCTTAATAGAAATGTAAAATTACAGCAAACCAAAAACGATAAAATGCTAAAGTCTCCGAAGAACATCATGCTCATTTAAGGACAGTTTATTCACAACGGCACCTGAAGCATCCTGACACAGCAGGGTTGCTGCGTCTTCTCCTCCAAGGGCCGTGTAAACAAAAGCCGGGGTTGTTTGTGCTATTTGCCAAGGTTTAGTCAGAAACTCTCAGTATGCAGGTGAAACGGATCCTCCAGGCATAAAAGCCTGTCAGAGGCTGAGAGTTCATAAACCCAAATGGCTATAAAATTTTAAAAGAACCCGTCCGCTCAAATTGTCCTTTTTTTCCCCCTCCTTCAATCTCGGTAGCTGCAGACAGCTGGGGGTTCCTCAAACCACAAACAGGACATGTTGACAAGCTGGAAGAGGACGTTTTAAATATCTGCTCTAAAGGCAAATAACCGTTTGGTAACAAAAGCAAAGATTCGAATCTTGATACGGAGAATAACATCTACCGCAGTGCGCGCTGTGGATGTGTGGGCGGCCTGTCAAATTAATGTCTGCCGCTGCAGCTGCTGTTTACAACCATCCAAAACAACAAGACATTACCTTCAGCTACAGAAAGAATATTTAAATGATTTTTTTTTCCTCCCGACTGCTTTGAGATTAAGATGCTTAGGTCAGATGTTGATTTGTAAGTTTTAGATGTAGTTTAAAATGAAAAAAGTAGGAGGTTTTAAAGTGCAGCAGTTCAATGAGATTTTCTTTAAGTGTAATAATCTGAAATTCAAAAAACAATTATTCAAATCTATATTTAACACAGCCATTTATTGTTAAAAGGATGCATGCATAATTGTTTCATAATTTAATTATTTCAGTCGTGAGCTGCAGAACAATTGTCTCCAACAGATTTATGATGCAAAGGCAATGGGCGGGGCCAAAACTACTCCAGTCAACATGGCAAAGGAACCTCAGATTTTAATCAATTATACATTTTAAAAAAGACAGTTTTGTCTAATTAACTTTTGTTTCACTCAAAGAGAAGGCCACTAGTCTTTGTTCTAAATGTTTTCTAGTTTTGAATCACCTGTGAAGAGTGATGGCCTTCAGATTGTTTGGAAATGTCTTTGTAACCTTTCACAGTTTTATAGGAGGCAACCATTGCTTCTGATAGCTTGTTGTTGTTGTCATGCTCCTGACCAAATGTATATAAGTTCTCACAATTGCTGTGGACTAATTTATCAAGGCATATTCTTTCCTTTGGTAGCCAAAGAGTGTACTTAGTTTTTCCCACAGCTGTCTTTGGCCGAAACAAAGTAAAAATAATCATTTTCGTCATTATATTCCTTTTGAAATGGCTTAATAGGAACTCTGGATGTTTTAGGCAGATGGACAGGGAAAATCTGCTGCAAACAACTCAGAAATTTGAATTATGCAACAAAACTTTCCAATGTCACCTCTTGAAAATGTTACAGCGCTCTCTTTTTATTGGCAGCACTTTCAAAAATGATTAGACGAGTACTTTTCCCTCACCTGCCACTGAAGGACACAAAAAGATGAATGTTTTTCCAGCAGCTCTGCTACCTTTTCAGTCTTGTTTTCTTGCATTGCCCTCTCCTGGTTTTATGTGATTTATCTCAGTGTGTTGTGAAGGTTTTCACCTCAGTGTGTAAAGTATTTTTCCATTGTTCCAGATGCGGAGCAGCTGATTGGGCGTCGTAATCCAGTGCGAGTCGGCGTTCTTGGAATTCCTAAAGATGGTGTCGGGCAGCCAGATCAGGCCGACCATATTGCTGGTTGAACAAGAAACGGAGACACAGAGAGAGAGAGAGAGAACAAGGTGAGACTTCACTACAGCAGACTTCCTCCAGACTTCTGTGAAATGCATGAGTCTCTCTTCTGAATAGGAGGATAATAAAATACCCGGGCGACTTGGGAAAACAAAGCACATCAATCAATTTGTTCCATTAATTACAGGTCGGTACGAGACAGAAAGAGAGAGGAGAATACTGTTCTCAAATGAGATATTGTCTAAGAAAAGGTGCTGAAACAGAAGGACAAACTGCTACAAAGTTGGTTTTAAAAAAGCTTCTTATTACAAATAAAGCATACTTGTAGCAAATGCACTGTACCTATTGAGGGTCAGAATCCGCATGCTGCTGCTGTTATACCGCAGACGGGTGTCCACCCAAGTCTGGGCAAAGATGATATCGATCTGGTACTCCTGGGGAGAGAAAAGAAGAGTCGATATAGTGATCGGACACGGCTTTTTAGTGAGATACACAGGCGGAAAGATTTCCAGGAGCAGGTCTGTGAGCTGAACGCTGTGTTGGAGAAGTTGAGCGCAAAATGTCCACATCAAAGAAAACCCTACAGCAGCGCAGCCCTCACTGCAAGACCATATTATGCTTTTGATATGGAAATTTAATTACAGCATTTCCCAAACTATTTACTTCAGCATATTTTCTTTCACCTCGGCGATGACCCCTGGTTTAATTGTGCAAGGTTTTACCGTGAGAACATTGAATCAGAACTTTCTCATTTAGCTGATATTCAATAATTACACTTCTATTTACCTAAAAGGATTTTTTTCTCTTTTTTTATTTTTTTGGTGGTTGCTTGCTCCTTCACATAAGCTGTAATTAAGACCCTGGAAAGTGTTGTTCTGAATGCTCGGTTTTACAAAGTGCTTCACATCCAGCTTGATCTTTCTTTGGTGATTGCCGGGTTTGAAACTTGGCGAACAACAGAGTTCTTAATTTAAAGAATAACATTTAAAAAAAAATCAAATGTGCACTTTGTAAATTTATTAGTGAAGAAAAATGTGTCATGTTAAACAAATCTTTGTGGACTTTTTGTGCTGTCTGACATTGTGGTTTTACATTTAGACTTAGGATAAAAGACTAGAGACTACAATGTGGGTTTAGAGAGTCCAGATTTGGAACAAGACTCGATCTGGACTTGGTATAGATGACCTGACCTAGACCCTTATTTAGAATGGCAGACATAGGCTGGACTTGAAGCAAAGAGACTCAAATCTAGACTTAAACTTGAAGCACGAAGATGTAAGACTCTACTTTGTCTTGAGATAAAAGATTAGAGACTTGACATGGGAAGAAACATTTTATTTAGAAAAGTGAATTGAGAGGAAATCTATGCATTAGTCAAAATAGATTAATAATATGAACTAAGAATGGTACATGTGCTTAATTAGACCATGAATAATTTGGTTCATATTGAGATCTAAATGCTTCTTTAACTGAATCAAGTTGCACCAAAGATTGTCGTTAACATGTGACTCAGTTTGGAGTTTTTTACTTTGACAGGAGCTGTTCATGTATCAGACAAAATGGGGCTGATGGTGTTGTTGCAGCAGCAGCACTATGTTAACATTTTTATGTCACATTGTGTTTCTGATATCAAGCTTGGGCATTCAATGATTAATTAAGGGCTCTACATAGCCTACAAGTAGCTTACAGGCAGTGTATTAATAACTGAAACCCTCCCATGGTATAAACTGTACCACTGCTTATGCGTGTATCATTTCATAACTCCTTCAAATGATCTGCCTGTTGGCTCCTTATTTTCTGCCGGGTAGAGTTGTCATTGTTGCTTAATGTCTTTATATCATTTTGAGGGGCAACAAACAAACAAACAAAGGCTTTTTTTTTTTTTATCTATAAAAGAAATGCATAGAGGAACTGGAGTAACACAATAGATATTAGATTTAAAGTTTGGGCCTCAGCTGTTAATGAGCTCCGGGTCTCCATGATGGTCAGGGCCTCAGTTGGAGGGCCTTCAAGGGATATTCTAAGGACGCACACGTCAGGCTCTGAGAAGTCTTTCCCAAGCCTTTGCTGATATGAAACTGTCATTTCAGGGGCTATTATGATTTAATGATGCAGAGCCTTGACCATCCTTGCTGGTGAGGGGCTGATAACAAGAAAGTTTGCAATTATAGGAGGATTTTCTCTTCAGGACAGTTTTGTCTTTTCCAAAAGCCAAAGAAAGTCTACAAAAGTTCAAACGATGCAGGAACTTTTTACTGTTTTTCAGTAAAGCATTCCTCATTTTCTGCCTTTTCTTACATTTATTATAAAGACAGACCTTATTAGTGTTCATTGACGGGAAAATACCATGCTGATGATGACACCTCTATAATTTACTGACTATACAAACAGAAGAGCAGCAACTGCTTCGCCTTGAAGATGAACACATGGGCCTCTTGGCTTCAGCTGGGTCTGTTTGGAAAATACACGACTAGGCACTGAAGATGGTCCATTATTTATGGACATTACACACAACGATGGAGCGCAGTGTTGACAGATATCTGATTAAATTTAACTGCACCAGCTGTATTGCTCCCCTTGGGATCCGTGTCAGAAAAGTGAGACTGTGACTTAGGGTCAAACAAACGAATGAACCTCTGACCTGTTCATGAGCTCATACAGCCCTGCAAAGGTAGTAATACCTGTTCAACTTTACTGGCTTTTGTTTCATTTAAATTAAAAATAAAAAAAACTTGAATCTAGTTAGTAAGGTGACTTTTGAATGGGATACAGTGTTTTTGTTTTGGAGTAAAGAGGACTGAATAGCATTTTCCCTTCACTGTGGAACAACTGTGTTGTTCTAACACACATAAAAACAATAAAAAGCATTGAAATCTTTTGCTGTAATATAACAAAATGAAATAAAAAATTCAAGCAGCATCAAAACTTTTGCACAAAGTTGTGTAGCGGATGTGTTTGGCATTATTTACTGCTTAAATATTTCATAGCACACCAAATTATTTCCTGTCCCTTAATGGGACACAGGAAACTCATTAGTACTTTCAGTGCTAGGAAACCCTCACATGAACAAAAATACATTAATCTCCATGTAAGCAGTAAGATAAATTCATGTCTTTAAAACATTAATAAGATCCCAGGTTCAAACTTACATGATATTGAAGCATAGATTTGACATTGAACTCAAGGAAAACACATTTTAAGATCTTTGAACTGATGTCTGAGTGGAAAACAACAACAGATTTGTCTTGAAAGAAAAGCAGGTCAACACGACGAGGCGAAATCCATTATTAAAGAGAAAGGATGCATACAAGGCACGTCTGACTTCATTAGCCACACTCTACCTGCGTCACAACAAATCACTTTGTCCTCATCATTTTCACATCAGGTTGCTCAATCCACACTTGACACACATTTATCTTTCACCCAGATTCAAGCATCGATCACCGTAATGCCAGGCGTAGCATTGTTAGGATGTATATTTGTAAAGATTCAAATCCTGAGCCTTAAACTGTCAAAGCAGGTATTTTAAAAATCAGCTAGATTGGCTGAGGCAGGATTCTCATGATTACCAATTTTCTAAGTAATTACAATGATTCATCCATTGTTGAGCACTTGTTGTTTCAGTACCTGAGGGAAGTTTGTTGGAATAAAGATGCTAAATTACTTGAACAGAGCACTTGGTATTACTTAAACTTCAGGAGATGTGATTATTTTGAAGGTTTTTTTTTTAAATTGCCTATTATTTTTGGGTCTGATTGCACTCATAAAGAATATTGTTGTTTTATAGCTGAAAATGTGACTGTTGAGATCCCAAATGGCGTCTCTGTTTGGGTTTTTCAGTGTTTTAAGACACGATTAGAGAAAAACTCCAGATTCCCCCAAATCCTGAACAGAACTGAAGTGAAAATATGTATCATTCTAGTTTTCCACCATAAAGATTTCTTTTTAATGTAAGCCAAATGTTTTCCCATTTTGTCTATTTTTAGGGACATAATACTGCCCTGATAGAGATTTGATATTGCATTATAGATCATGACTCACAAATTGAGTTTTATATAGTTTTGTACATTTTCTTCAGATGCCTCCTTTTAGAGGCTTTATTGAAAATAATGGCCTGCGGCTTAGATGTGGAACAGCTAAATATTCCTAGCTACACCTGATTAGTCCTTGTTTTTGTATTCATGTGCTTTTGCAGGAGTCAAGACAGTTGACATCAGAACTGGTCTATGATAAAAAGCTTTATTGTAACTATTTCTATACCTTCCTTTCACACAGAACCTGGTGCAAACATTAAATTGTTTCCTCATAAGATCACGTTTGATATCCAGATCGTTCCTTTACCACCAGCGTTCTGCAATGAAGTGAAACAAACCAGGAACAAAAGCACCATTAAACACAAGGAAGTGCAGCGAACGCATCCCCCGCCTCTTTAAGCCCACTCACCAGCTCTGCTTTGTGAGTACCTCCAAGTGTAATACTGGTGTAACAACTTCAGTACCATATTTTACCTCTATTTCATATGTACAGTGCTTTGACAATGCGTACCTGTTTTCTCACGTTACAAAACAGGATTATTCTATTCTCTTGTATTCTTGGGCCTTAGATTTTGTGACTCCTAATATAAATATTACAACAACTTCAGAATGGCTAAGGAACTCAGCATAGTTGACTTCTTCCACGGGATTTTATTTAGGAGCATCAGATTAAAGGGGGTTGAATACAAGTTCATACCACACATTTTTTAATGATAAGATTTAGTGTAATTGTCCTTCCATTTTGCAGTTATGCACAGTTTGTGTTTCGGTGGTTGTTGCACACAAAAACACAGCTCTAGAAAATTTAAGAGACCAGTTAACATGATCAGTTTCTCTGATCTTACTTTTTATAGGTATATGTCTGAGTGAAATGTACATTGTTCTTTTATTCTATGAACTACTGGCATGTCTCCAAAATTCCAAGCAAAATTTAGTATTTATTTGCAGAAAATGACAAATGGTTAAAATATTGTAGGTTTGCGTTCTAGTACTGTGTGGTGTGATCTGCAATAAAAGTGCAACTTGTGGGGCTAAAGATAATTTTCTTGCTAAATGTAGTAAAAAGTGAGTTTGAGGGCTTCACATGCATCTCACTGATAATGGTCTCCTCTCTTCTGTACTGCTGATCAAGTGGAATCCAGAAAAACTGTGTTGCAGTTTCTAACATGGAGATGTGAAGAAAAGGGAATCTCAAGCTTAAGCACAGATCACTGACTAATGTGTTTCTTCAGGCAAAACCAATGCTGCACAGCTGGTATAAATATTTATGAGTGAAATATTAATATCTCTTAGTACTTGGAAAATTAGTTGCTGGTCTACATTTAAAATTTGAGGAGTAAAGAGAAACGGGAACAAATCCTCCCAGCTGTGATGAGGTGGCATCATTCTGCCCGGTATTTCGATACTCTGGTTTATTCTTGGACTCTTCTCATCGTCGCCGTGAGTAAACACGGAAAATACCCAGAAAGTACCCCTCTGCAGCCTCACAGTGATGCCCCGTGAATGGTGACAGGCAGGGATGAAGGTAAACAGCCGACCCCTCACCGCTACCGCTTACGGCTGACGATGAACTTCTGTCACATGAGTAATAAACACAAAGGAGAGCAGCACCTGCAGATACAAGAGGTGTTTTGAAGGCAGCTTTTGTCCCGATGTGGAGGTAATTTCACAAACACGCTTTTGTCTCGTTCACTGGGAAAAAACAAATAAAACGGGACGTTTGAAAAGAACAAAAGAGCCATTTGCATAGCTGGCTTGTTTGTTCAGTCCATTTGTGGGGATAGGAAGTGAAATGAAAAATTATGTCTGGCTGTTTTTTACCTCGAGTCCATCACCTGCGCTTCTTCAACCAAGATAAATGGTTTATTTATGTCTGAGCTGTTTATAGTGGTGGCAACGGAGAGGATCCAGATTTTGGGGGAGTGGTAGCAGTTATGCTAATTTATATGCTAACAGGAGGCCACAGCAGTGGGAGAAATTTTTATTAAATCACTTTATGGATGAATAAGTAATCGTTTTCTAGTACTGAGCTGCTAATGGAGGCAGCACGTCAAAGTTATTCTTGTTATAGACTTTAGTTCATAATTTCATTGGGTGTGACGTTGCGGTTTGTTCCCTCTCATTTTGGATGCTGTGTAGCTAGAAAGATTTTTGCCCTTATTTTTTTGCTTGTGGACATTTATGATGTGTAACTCTGGAAACTAGTTTTTTTGACAACAGGGAGCAGCTGATTAGCATCTCAAAAGCTCAAATTGAGATGATATAATGTCATAGCTGTCATAAACTGTCTTTAGTCAGAAGCCTCTTCAAATTTGTTGCAAGACTGACTGCTACCTCCCATAATCCCTTTTGGAGTCCCTGATTCAAAACCCACATTTGTAATAATTTAACCTATAAAACCAGCTTGTATTAATAAATCTAAAATTATTCTTTTTAGTTTGCAACGTAGGAGTTTTCTGGAGTTTTTTTTTATTGTAAATATCTATTTGCTTTGTTTTGAAAGTTCCTAAAAATCCCATCATGAAACTTTGTGCAGATATTTAGCAGTAGCAGAGTCAGTGGAACCAAAAGCTAAAACAAACAAAAGCATCAGTTTATTACCAGTAATTTACTGGAAATAACTTCAGTGCATTGTTTATAAGATCTGCTAGTGGAGTTCAGAGTTTTAGCTGTTTTTAAGTTGCTGAACTTTCTAATTGACCGTCTTGTTAACAGCTAGCAAACTACCATTGCTCCAAAACACTGAATCCAGCAAGTGAGATATTCACGGCTCAGAATTTCTCAATGCAGCCCGTGTAAAAGAAATAAAAATGAGTGTTTACATGTTGTTTCCAACTAGCATAATGAACATTAATGTCTTTTATAAACTCCTTCAGAACAGATTGTTACGGCGAAGCAGCATCTGCCATCGCTGAAGGCTGACTACCTGACAGCACAATGCATCCAATGGCCTGAGGATCTGGCCAACTCATCCAGCATCAATCATTATTTTCTGCTATTATGTCCCATCTCTTAGATGTTCACAAGTGCTGAGCTCAGGCCTTTAAACTAATCAGCTGCTGGAAAACATTGCCTTGCAAAATACTTAGACTTTGGGAGAAAGATAAGCGGTGTCTCTGATGATCAGTTGTGGTTAAGAGTTTTGACCTTTTCATAATTTATACAATTTACTATTGTCATACAAAATGTACTAATTAAAATACCAGTCTTGTTTAAGCTTAGTTAGCCTTGTAGACTGCTAATTAGATTGAGCAAGCCAGGTTAGTGTATTTGTGAGATGGATTTCAAAATGTTTCAGAATGTAATATTCTTATTAAAATATATTTTTTTGTTAAAATAGCAGAAGTTCTAAAATGTTTTCTGATTTCTAACCTTTAATTGCAGAAAGGTAAGCATTATATTTCAGCTTGTAAAAGATTCAGGTCTTGGGAAATTATTTAAATTTGCACTTTGGATGTAGAAAAACAAAAAAACAAAGCTGTGCTACTAAATGTTTTAGGAGAGGTTTAAACTGTGTAATTCATCTA
The DNA here is from genome assembly GCA_903066815.1 of Brachyrhaphis roseni. Lineage (NCBI taxonomy): Eukaryota > Metazoa > Chordata > Actinopteri > Cyprinodontiformes > Poeciliidae > Brachyrhaphis > Brachyrhaphis roseni. Next base: position 116,742 of record CAEFZY010074111.1, read on the forward strand.
AAAGAGTCAGCAAGTCTTTTAAACTGAGGCCTGTAGAGTTTGAGATTAAGTTCAAACTTAATCTCAAACTCTAGTTTCTCTGAGCGTTGCACGATCTGATCTTGAAGTCAGTTTGTAAGAGAACATTAGCACCTAGCTTAAAGGTTTTCCTCCATCATTTTCAGTATGTATTGTCATTATAACCCTTCCCAGGTTGATGGACAGCAGCATTTGTTTATCCAAGGTCATTGTTGTCGTTTCTCCTTCCCAACATTGTGCCAACACCCACCTGTTTCCTAAAGAAAACTGCAAAAACTTTGGGTTTAATAGATGCACTGAGACTAATGATAATCTGTGAATAAAAGATTTGATTAAAATCACCAAGCTGCCAATTTCTCTTACATTTTTCATATTCTTTTCTATTTAGATGAGTATGTTACGCTATTCTGTACAGAATACATTTAAATAATTTGTAGAAATTCTAAAGAATGCAACATGTTCAGGATTTTCATTCATAAATGAATCAGAAAGTAGGATGAATTATTCAAACATTCTTTGTCAACAATACCTCTAACGTCACTATTAATTTTTGAGCACAAGAATCTACCCATCTCCAGTTTTCTTCACAAAATGTACCTTTACTGCAAAAACAAACAACCAAATTGCTTCTCTCTGTGATTTTGCTCATGGACGTATACTACAAGCATAGACACCTGGTCTAAACAACCTCTAAGCTAAACACAAGCAACCCAGAAACAACTAAGAAACAGCTCTTGAATATAAAACTCAAAAATGATTTAGATTTAATTCATCATTTCTAATAATTAAAACCACTGGTTTTGCTAATTGAAACAGAGAGTGCAGTTCTAAAGCGTGGCAGCTGTAACCTCCTATACCTGATCACTTCTATGTATGTAATTGGATTTTTTTAAATTATGATTGGGGTTGAGGATATTTCCACTTCCTGATTTCTTTTCTCATTCCACTAATTGGGAATTGCTTAGACGACCACGTTTGTCTTAAATAAGGTTAACAGCGGCTATATTATAGCTAAATAGTAATGGAATCACAAATGCATATTCATGCATATCTCTGCATTTGAGCCACTGTGTTGATGCTTTAAGCCCCTTTTCAATCTACCTAAAGATTTTTCTTCCCCCAAGGCTTCAGAAATGGTCCTTTAATCAGTGAAAGCTTAATTCAACTCGTTCGCTGGTAAAGAATCTTGCTTTAAATGCTAATTTTCTGTATAAATTGATTTTTAAGGAAAGGGGAGTGGAAAACAAGAGTGAAAAATAGAGGAATTGTAAAAGAAGCAGCGGCTGATGAAACTGAATAAGGTGTTGAAACATAATGAAGGATTTTATTGTGAATTATTTAAAGATTCAGGTGTAAAGAAGCAAAGGAAAGAAACTACAAACATGATTTAGTGAAGCTGAAATAATTCCTCTGTCAGCAAATCGATACATGCTGACTCTCATAATCGCCAGTCATTTTTTAATACCTCAGCACCGTCACAGCTAATCGAGACATGATATGGATCTGTACACTTTTAAGCTGCAACAACGACATGCTGTAAACTGTGATATAATGAACTCCAAGTCCAAGTAATTAGTTTTTGAAAAGCTGTTTTTTCCTGCGGATCCTGAAAGTACCCGGCTCTACAGCTGGATGTCGAGATAAAAACCAGAGTTCCAAAGTCTTGACATGACTCAAAAATGCAACAAACGCAACTGCTTACACTTCACAAACACATTAAGCATGAATATGCAAAGCATGTCTGTCAGAGTCTGGGCGGTTCTTATTTTAGACATGCCTCTCGGTTCATGTTGCCATCGTCATAAAATGTTTACTTAGCACTACACACTTGCCTCCCTGCCTTAAAGTTTAAGGTTTTTCAAATGTTGTGCCAATGAACAATAGTTTTCAGCTCATGCTGCAATATGCAGGTGCTTTGTCTGCGCCAGTGAAGATTTAATCACACTAAGATGCTTAAAGAGTAAGATTTTTTTTTTTTTTTTGAAATTGATAAATTTATATGACTATTGATATGGTCAGTTGAACTGTCATCTTAATGGTTATTGGGTAAGAAAAAAGGAAAAATTTAAAATAAGAGGTTGTAAGATGTAAAAATAAGCTTGGTCAGCCATTTAAAAAATTCCTCTTTCATCACAATATTGAGGCACATGAAGCTCATTAACCATTTAAGATTGTAAAACCGATTATTTAAAGTGGATTTTAAGAATTATTTAATTTTTTCCTACTAAATAACTGCTGCAATTAAAGAGTGGAGCCTGTAATTGTGGAGAGATTTATAAATCTGGTTTTAACCAGAAACTCCTTTCATGTATTTTGTCTTTGGAGCATTTTTAGTGAACATTGGAGCTGACTGAAGTTAACTGAATTAAAAAAGCATCGCACCAATTGCAAAAAGTTGTGAGAAAAGCAAGTTCAAAGCGTACTCTACCTGAAGTACGAGTCACTTCTTTGAAAAGGTCACCAATAACAAGTTTGTGAGGCTAATTTGAATATAAATGTAAAATATGGAAGTTTTTCATCCAGTTTAAAATCTTGTTGAGCACACTTTTTCCTGACACCACTTAATGTCCGTCTTGTTAGGAAAAAAAAAGAAAACCTAAGACCTGACCTTCTCTGCTGCAATTAGATAACCTTTTCTCATGAATTTTCAGCCTCAGTTTCCTTGTTCCAAAATGAAAAGCATCACTGAAGGTCAAAAATGGAACAGAAAAAAAGAAAGGAGAAAAAACTTACGCAAAGGGAAAAATTCACATATACACCCACGTACCGAGACTACATTAAAGAGCACTTTAAAGTGACGTGTGACATCTGGGAAATTCTCCGTTGTTCACGACGACAAAGACTCTTCTGCTCGAGCTGCTTTCTCTGATTCATGAGGCGTCGCTGTGCTCCTGCTGTTAACTCGCACACTGTTGCAGCTCATCAAATCTGAGTGAAAACACCATTCGTATTACTTTTTTTTTTTTTTGTTTCGCTTCCCAATTTTGCCTAAATAACAAGTTAGCTTCATAAACACTGAAGAGAATCAAGTGGCCCTTAAGAAACATCCAAGTGGCTTATATAATAGTCCTTGTGGGTGTAAAGTATCATCTGATAAATAAAGGGACCTTGTACCGGTCTTGAAAACTCATTACTGTCGACAATTGATCGACTCTCTTCACTGATGTTAAAAGTCAGCATCAGGAATATTGATGCAGTCTCATTAAGAAAGTCCACTGAGATGGCTGTGCTGATTTTTGATAGTCATTTTTCTGTCATGGACACTTTTTATCCAGTAAATGTGCTCTCCAAAATTGTTGACTTCGGTTACTTATTGCTTGGACTTAAATTGGAGTGCAGAAAATTTGAGAGTTAGCCTCAAGTGTCGGAGCCCTCTGGGAGACCTTTTAGCTGTTTGAGTGTCTCAGTAGTTTCCTCAGACCCATTTATTTTTATAATCGGTCCGTGTCACCTGTCACTCACTGTTCTGACAGACGCCAAACAACCAGAATTGACTCTCACGGCCAACACACCTGTTCCCCTTTGATGAGATGACATAATATAGTGACAGAAATTTCTTAGAGAGTAGGAAGTTGGTGATGGGGATAAACGGAGAAGCTGTTTGAGGAACTGTGTGTAGACCGTTAAATGTGGAGAAAGAAGAATCTTTGGAAGTATTACGATACGAGCCTTTTCATTTAAACTTCATTTTTACTGTCAGATATAAAAGTCTGGATTTTATAGTCAGGTTCTTTATGCGTTTAGGAACTTGACCAATGAAGGCAAGTTCCTTCATAGAGAGTAATTTTATAGGTTTAATAAATTGTACAGTGAACAAACTTCCATAAAACAGACGAAACACTGACTTCCTTTAAATCAAGTTGAGCCCTCCCACACCTCTGTTTAGAGTGCGATACAATTAACCTTGATTTGACCTCTTGCATCATTTTATATCACAGTAAACTCATATCTATGGATGTTTTGATTAGTTTCTTCAGTTTTTACGAGTCTACTTCAAAAGTGAAGAAAAAGAAATGACACCAGAATAAAAATGTTATACTACAAACTTCCATAATGCTTGAATGAAGGTCCGGAATTTTTTTTTATATTTCTTGAACTCATATTTCAGAAATCCACAACTAGCATCCAGAGCTAGCAATCAAACAGCTCTGTGTCCTAAATGTCCTGCCTCGCTAGTAGCACACACCCACAACTGCAGAGCCGTCTGAGTTTTTCTGAAGACAGGACTCAAAGATATGCTGGCAGAGAAAAGATGAGAATACCATCCCTCATCGCTGTGCTGCTGCTGCTGTGGACCTCTCTATCAGACAGTTGCACAAACTGTAGACTGTCAGAAAGTCAATAACCCAGGCAGCTGGTGAGATACCACTATGGCTGCTAATCTAGTCTAAAAATCAAATCTACAGCTCAGTCTGTCTGTAGACTGTAGCATTAAGCACTAATAAGCTAACATTAGAGCAAGACGAGTCGTGGCTTGTAGTTGTACCGAACCCCCGACTCCGTTCTCCCTGGGGTCTGATCGATATGGCAACAGAAGGTTTACCCAATAAAAGTAGCAGAGAGACCATGATTTTCACAAGCTGAATTCCTGCAAAATGTTATCAATAATGTTGCTGCAGTGATGAATATAATGCTCTGTAGGCTACATTTGGTCCAATTTCAGAGAAAGAGCTGCTTTTAGAACAACTTTAGCATTTATTTGGCTTTTTAAGGCTTATGAAGATTAAATCCCTACATTTGCCAGATTTTTTTTAAGTCTTACTCTTTTGTTGTACACAGTTTATCAGTAATATAAAAATCAGAGCAAAAAGTAGCAGGTATTTGATCAATTGTAAGTGAAGCAAATGATTGAACAATGCATGAAAGCTGCCTTATGTAACTTTCATAAAATATACTTTTTTACAAATCTGTTGAAACTGCCACTTTGTCATGATAGTATAGTACGAGACAGATTATCTGTAAAAAAAATAATAATAAATGAGAGCTGAAGCTACAGTAGTTGTTTCTCTGTCACTGGCACACTTAGTAGCGTCTTTACAAGATTGATTGACAGCGCAAAGACGCTCCTCCTGGTTCTGATTGGTTGTTTTTGACGAGCGGTGATGTATTTCTTTAGACGGCAGTAGTTTAAAACTTTGAATACAAACTTGTTGACCAATACTAAACAAAGTCTTGTAACTTTTTAAGCACTGGACAACCAGTTTCTACAGCAACACTTTCCATTATCTTTAAGCCATGCTGATCCAAATGATAAAGAGGCTTGAGATATTTTACTTTACGTGGAATCTATGAGTTTCACTTTTTGAAATGAGTGACATCTGTATAATATTTGGCTTCTGGAGCCTGAGTTTGATCTGTTATTGTGCTGTGACTATTTCAATATTTCACGTGCTGAATAGATGCAAGAATATCATTGTTTTTTTTCTGAACGATACATGCAGTTTCCAGATTTTAGTCTTAGAAACCAACTCAAAAAGCTTAATTACCATGTGAAGAACTTTTACTTTAACTGCTTTGAGAGAAATGAAGGTAAGTAGCAGCCAGGTGCTGCTAATCAAACACACTTGATTAACTGGTAATCAGCAAATTTAAGCACCTCTATAAAAAGATGAAGTTTTGCTATTTTTATTCTGTGACGTAAATCAGACTAAGGCAGATTTGAGATCAGGTATTTTCATTTTCCAGCAAAGTCGCTACATCTATATTTATACCTTAGTGTATTTTTAACAGCGAATTTGTGTTTCATGTACATTTCCTCTGAAAAGGTAAAACCTTTGATAAATTGTTAAACCTTGTGACTCACAGCAATACAGACTATATCATTACAGTGACAGTTATGCAGATTATTATACCAGCAAGTTGGCTCAAATAAGTGAAGAAAACATCAACAGTGCATAAAAATGAGCAGAGATGTATGAACAGAGATGGAGTAAAACACAATGTTCCTTTCTAGCTCCAAGACTCTCCTCAGAAGAGGGTTGGAGTCTTTGATGTGTGTTCCCTGCACGTGTGTGTTTATCAAAGGCAGATGGATGGCTACATTCAAATGCGAGTCTAAGTGAACCTGTGTGTGTGTGTCCCTGCCGCAAAAATAGCTCTTTCAGTGTTTTCCGAGGGTCAGGAAGTCCTTCAATCTCCACGGACTTAATTATTCAGTAAGTTTTACTGCGGCTGGAGGATTCGCCGTTTCTTCCATTCAGGAGGGGAAAAAAAAAAAAAAAAGGTTTCATGGGAAACCAAAGGTTCAACGGATGAATCGAACAAAAATAAGAATCCGCGAGTCAAGCATCCAGCTTTCATTCACAGCCAAACTCAATAATTCAAAAGAGACATTCAAGTTGGTCGACTGATTTAGTGTTTGCCTGCGCTGAGCGAGCTTTCATGCAAAAACACACCTGTTTTATCAGCCTCGGTCGTGTAAGTATAGCCGCAGGATATAAAGCGTCAAATCAGATCTGACTGAAATGGAAGGAGCTCAATCTGTCTGCTAAAATTAGATCCAGGTAATGTCTCCTCGTGGAACAGAAACATAAGATAAACATCGACTTTGTTCTTGAAATCTGAAATGAAGATCAGTAATTCAGATTACCAGTTCTTAATTGCCACAGTAAATTGAAATTTAACAAAGGCTCTTAAAGATGGTGACTAAGGTTTATATTCTTCCAATCCCAGTGATGAATCTTTTGATAATTGGCTAACAATGCACAAACGCTTACAAAAATATATTAATATTATTATGCATGAGGCATTTGCTTTTTCCAGTTTTAGGGTTTTCTAAGAAGCAAAGGATATAATGATCTAATCTTAACCAGCTTCTGACATAGGATAGAATAATCTGGAACACTGAAAAACTATCATGAGAGAAAAATCTTAAAACAGTAAATTTCTACATTAATTTTCAATTATAAAACCAGCTCTCCAATAGTTTCTAAAAGAATACGTCCAAATTTGGGGTGTTTGCCCATTTTGGTCCAAGTTATTCATGCCTGTAGATACCAAAGTCCTGTGCTACCAATGTGTTAGAGCATTGGTGAAAAGTTTTTTTTTTAATTATGTGCTCTATTTGGTTTTCACCATTTCATGTTTAAAGCCTCACATCAGACGGAAGAGCAAGAATATTCTTAGATCTAAGATGTCGTTTGAAACATTAGCTGCTTTGACAACTCTTGGCAGCAACAAATGCCATCAGTGTTTATTGTAAATGAAGTTTTGATTTATGTTTTTTGCAGAATTGTTTTAATTCAACCACACTGCAGAGTTTTTAACTGTAGCATCAGCATCAACATCCAGACTTTGACTAGATCTAGTTTACCTCAGGCTGAATTGAACAAAACTATAACAATCAAAATAGTTCTGTCTAATCCTAATTTCATTTACTAATTATTTTCCTAGATAATGAGTTAATTAGTAGAAATAGTTATTTATTATGAATAAAGTATAAAATAAGCCAAAGAAAAAAATCTAATAGTTTCTTCTGTTCTAAACTCACTCTATAAAATAATTACACAGCCGATTGCTTCCTCATTTCTTCGTTACGATCTTCAAGCCGAATTAAAAAAATAAAAAAGCAAAATAAAAATATGAATTGTCGGCGCCTGATGACAACATGCTATAAACATGGCTGTGCTGCAATATTATGACCTGCTTTCTGCTGTGGGTCAGTAATAACATCTTGGATATGCTCAGGCTGATGAACAGAGGGTTTCTGTGCCAGAATGACAGAGCTGTGCTGGACTGATGATGTGCCAGTGGCACTAATAATCTGTCCTCTCCATCTGAGTCACTGTCCCTCGTCTTTATCGTTTTGTTTTTTTTTCTTTTAATCATGGCGCGATAAATGTGTTCGTCGTCGATAAAGTCGAGGACTGGAACGTCGGCTAATTTCACCGGCTCATCTCGGGGAAGGGCGACCTTGATCTCGGACCCGAACGGCGAGGATTTGTGACAACAAGGAAAAGAAAGATGAGCTCAGAAACCTCCACTAGGAGCACAAAATGGAAGAAGGAGAAAAGAAGAGGGATCTCGATGAGCAGATGTGATCTGAGCTGAGAGGATAACAAAAAAAATACAGTCTAGAATCACTCACACACGACTTGTGCTTGAGACTCAAACAGTGAAGCATGAAGGAATGACATAAAGCTCATACTCCAACAACTTCATCTTCATGTGCAGAGTAGTGCTTTTTGTTGAGTCCAAACAGACAAACACACACATATCCATGGCTTTTAAATGTGACATCTGTCAAATAATGACAGATTTTCAGAAATTATTTATGTCAAAATGTATCTGCATCTATGCACACAGCTCTCTGAACTGGACAAATCAGTCTTCATAACCTGAAAGTAATTTAAACAGACCAAAACTAAAAGCAGTTCTAACTTGACCCGTTTCATTTCCACATCGTTGCTGCAATATTGTGAAATCTGTTAGCAACTCAGACTTTCCTGAAAAAAAGAAAACATCAAAGTTGAAGTGAGTGTTGCAATTAATTTAAATATTTCTCTTCTGTGGTTGTGTAGTGAATGAACGCATGGAGTTCAGTGTGTGATCCCAATCCACTTCTCTAGTTCCTAGATACCAGCGTTTAAGGTTCTCACAAATATAGGGCCTAAAATCTACATCGGTTCCAATATTGAAAAACAATTCTAGTTTAGAAACCATATTGTCTGGCATGATCTACTCAAAGTGAAGACCTAAATCTAGTTGAGAATCTGTGTCAAGACTTATATATTCACTCCAATCCAAGCTTGAGTTATTAAATTTTTTTCTCTTTGCAAACTGTTGACTCCAGTCATTTTCTAGCTTTATGCTGCACTGGTCAATTGGTTCACACGGGTTATAAAGCCAACAGGTTTTACCTGCATTTCATGCGTCCAGCCACTGCAATGTTAGCTCTAATGTTCCCCAACAACCATCGCCTTTAATTGCAATCCATTTCACCTCTGAGAAGATGGGTCGTTGCACAGCTTTACATCATTAAATCCTTCATTTGCTGCTGGAGAAGAGCACTGAATAAAGATGGAGCACATGGTAAGATCATGACAAGTTTAGCCTCCAGTGGTTCAGCCTCTCGAGCAATTTCCAGCATTTCTGCTTGAGGATTGATTTCTCCTGTTTTTGTTTCTACTGAATGCACTAAAGATTAGCTGTGACCCAGCTACCTACCAGAGGAGTTCTAATAGCAGCTATCTATTTCCTCAGATTTTTTTTCTCCGACATTAAATCAGATTTCGGTGGTAAAGTGCTATGAGCTGTTTTAAAGGAATAGTTTGTCTTCAACTGGTGGCCATTAGCTATAGAGCAGGTTTACAGATTAGCAGACTTTGGAAAACTGATGTCACATCTGTGGATTTTTTCTTGAAGAGTGGGAGCAAACATTAAACAACAACTGGGTGGGTTATTTCTCCAAGAATATCATATTGTGGGGAAATTTATTTGAAAGACTACAGATTGATAATTCTAGCAAATCAGAGAAAAGTAACTATTTGAACAATATTACTAAAAACAAAGTTCCCATTTAGTTGTCTTTACTTTTATATATTCACTTTCTACACCTGATTAATGATCTGCAGATTAATTGGGAAGCAAAGGTCCTTCTCCAGGTGTCAACAGAAAACAAGGAGAGTATATCTTTCACAATATCATTTAGAGATAATAGAAAAGCATTTTCTCACACATTCATTCTTCAAAGAAATTAAAGATGTTTAACTAGCCCACCAGTTGATTTGGTTTCATTCATGTTTTGCTTTTGAGTCGAAGACGCTGTGCTACAACATCTTTGCGTGTTTGGAATGAAACGCAGTGAGGATCATGAGCTCTGCTCACCAATCGTACTTTGAACACAAGTGTAAAACTCCAACTTTTTGTTGGACTAAAGAGGCAGTCATCATGATTTCATTGATTGTGTAGCATCTCAGTATGACTCAACCAATCAATCACCGTCAACAATGTGGTATGGAGGTCAGAGTGCATCTTTGTCAGTTAATTTGCTGTCTGTTATCAGGCTCTCCCAGTGCCAGCTAGAGAAACTGAGCACTTTCTCCCAGTTTTAAAGCTGCTAATGCTGGTTAATCACTCCACCATTCATCACAGTACGTCCTAAATTACCATCGGCTTCATTTGCCGTTGCATCGCCCCAGCCAGCGCCCATTACCACCGCACCAAATGAAGAAAGATAATGTGTTTTGCACAATGGTAGATGAGAAGCTTCCTGGAGTTTGGTTGTTTGCAGAGCTGTATCATTGTATTTCCTGAGGGGGTGTGCAAGTGCATGTTTGTGTGCCTCAATATGGATCATGAATCTAATACACCCTTGGGGAACTGACCTGGTTTTTCATGTGGAACTCCCATTCAGACCCGAGGAGCGAGTGAACATGTAAAACGGAGATCTCGCTTCTCTTGATGTATCGGACTCGGAGCGCGGCGGAGTGTAAATGTTGAGCTTCGAAAAGCAAAGAGGGAAACCAGGCCAATCCAGTCAGAGGATACTTCTTGTTCTCTCTCTCACTGAAATACTTCCCAAACAAAACTGACACAGAGAAAACTGGAAAGGGGAAGGGAAACCAGTTGTGACGCGGCGCTAATTCCACTCCAGTTAAATCTGGAGGTGGCTGGGGATTCACGTCTCACTGATCGGCAAACACTGGCCCTGGCTCCGTGGAGCCAATCAGTGCTTACACAGGGGGAAAATAATCGGGATGTCGCAGCGGGACCCTGTTCCTTCATGGACGGGGAGCTCTGAGCTCCACAACGCAGTCATGCCCCACTGACCCACTACAGGCAGCGAGAGGCTTTAGCTTACAGCTCTCATGTTCGAATGAGGTGTAGACTGTTGGTGTCCAGTTTTGCAGAAACTAAATATGGACATTCAGAGTCTTCAAACAGAAAACTGTCTGGGTTGTGTTTAAGGTCTGCGGTAACTCTGGAGGAGTAGCAGAGATCAACCAATCCATTATTTTTATTCGTCATGTGCTCCACAATCACCTCTTTATGAAAGATTGACAGGAAGATGGTTAGAATCAAAATCAGGCTCATGTTGCCACAGACCATGTAAGGGACGTGGTCAACATGCCAAAGAAGAAGAAAATCAAACTTTTGTCTTTCTGAAACGAACAACTAGCACTTAACAAAGCACCTCCCATGGGAAACGAGGTGTAGGCAGAATCATGCAGTGGGGATAATTTACTTCAAGGACGGGGAATCTGATCAGAAGACAGTACATTAAAATAATGCTGGGTGATATGGCTTAAAAATAAAATAATTTTTTTTCTATATCAGAATATAATTTATTCCCCTTGCTTTTTTTTTTTTTTTTTAAAAGAGAAAAAAAACTTATTAAAATCAAAGTATTTTTAAAAATTGGCATTTACAATCCCTTCTGCAATTGGGGCTAGGCTACAATTTTACTTTGTGCTGGTCTCCCCTGTTTGTCACGTTATGAGTGTAACGTGACAATAAGTGAAACAGTTCAGGCTCATAAAAAGGTTTACAAACTACTGTCAAAAAACTGGTTTCCTTGGTATCACTTCTGGAGATGTCAAACTGCTGAAGTTTAATCCTAAGACATTTAATGAACATGATTTAAAGAGGGCAGAATATTAATGTGTTGGTTATGTTTCTCCATTGGAATGCATATTCATTTTTAAACGCCCTATATGGATGTGCTTTGAACATTAAGTGGCTAAAGATGATGTGACACGCTGATTGATGTAACTTGCATTGCGCCTGTCATATGAACATTTAATGAAAGGAAAAGGTGGAAACTAAGCCCTAATTAGTTGGCTCAGAAGCTTTTGATCCTAACAGCTTCATAGTTAGAATATGTGGTGGCTTTGCTGCTCTGTGTCAGACTAAAGACTGCAGTGGGAAAAGTTTATCCATAAAATGTCATAACGACTCTTACAAAAAAGCTGAATGCTTATGAGACCTTCCAGGAATTATATTCAAACATCATAATTGCTTGTTATCGTTTAAGACTCGGGGAACCTGATCTGATTCAAAATGACCAGATTTGTGATTGATACAAGGTTGAATATATAAATGGAAATAAAAGGAGAAAAGTTCTATTATTTTTTTAACACGGCACCATTTCTTCACATCCACTAGACATGGACGTGATTCACTTTTTGCTAAACACCTGATTGCTTGTTTTGAGGGATTGTTTGGTGTGGTTTCAGTAGAACCTGGTTAAATCTTTCTGATTTTTGGGTTAGTTTTATGTTTGGAGCTGTGCTCATTTGAACCAACCAGTGTATTTTAGTTCTTAGAGATGGTGAGGCCTCTGCAGTCTGGTGTCAACTGATCTCAATAGTTGATTGAATACTTTATATTTTGTAAGTTACTGAACAGTCATTTCACTAATTTAACTCTACATGTTATATAGCTGTACAAAGAATATCATATAATTGTGGAATTGTTGTAATTTTCCTTCTGTTCATTTGAATACTTATACTAAACTAGGAACATAAATCTATTGGCACATCAGTGCATACACACACAATAGTTTTTTTTCCTGTTACTTTTCTGTTTGGAAAAATTTAGTAGTTCAGTTTTTTTTTCCCAAATTAAATTAAAACCTAAAGTATTTACCAACTTATTGTTCATTGCAACTTGCGGCAGGTTGCTTTCTGTTCCGTTTCTTCTTCTTAAGTGACTGAAAGTTTGCATTTGTGTGTGAAATGGTTGATGCGTATTTTGCATCTTAAAAACCACTGGTCTTTGAGAATCTGACACTTGCATAAACAACTGTAGCTTTTCCACTAAGCAGAAGCATTCGGTGTGATTTAAATGTAGGCTTGATAGAGCAATGAGAGAAGCTATTTGTGGATCCGACCCCATTTGTCTAATATTTAGTGCATGTCCAATGAACTGTTTCATGCTTGATCTTAATCATTAGTTACACAATATGCCTTACTTTCCCATCTTTGTTTCCTTTTCTATACATTTTTTGCAATTTCCAAGTTAAAACTTTTAAACTGATGTTAGTTAAAACAGTGTGGATGTATTTGGCTAACATCTTTTAAAGTTCTTCTTAAACTAGAAGCAACCAGTTCATACTTAATAAAGCTTAATATCCCCTCTTGCAAAGAAGATTTAAATTGCTGAAAATATAAATATTTCCTAATGATGCAGTCAGAATAATGTAATATTTTTCACAGCTTTATTGAACTGTATAATGCTTTGTTAAAGCCAAAGGGAGGATGGGTTATTGCAGTGTATAAACTATGAGGAAGAATGCAATATAAGAACAAACAGTTCCTATGAGGAGTCATATAGGGTTTTTGTTGCTGGCAGAGACGATCTCCTGTCCTGGACTTGATTGCAACAGAGCTGCAGTTATATCTCAGTTGTGCAGAGTTTTCTGTTATGAAGCTTGTGCAACATTTTTCTCTCTGGCATGAGCTGGAATCAGGATGCAAAGCAGACTTTTCTTACTAGGTTTCCTCTTGTGTTTGCTGCCGCCTCAGATTTTTTTTTTTTTTTGGTGCTTTAATAATCAGCTGCACTTGTTTCCACCGCGGAAAGCACAAACCGTGACAAGCGGGACAGCCACGAAAAAAAAAGAAGAAAAGAAAGAGTCGAACAGAGGCCGTTTTCTGCAGCGGTTCAGTAATCTTAATAAGGGTTCCAGAAACCCAGATCTACACTGACTGCAGATTTTAGTGTCTATCAGAGAGCCTGCTGGCTCCTCAGAGTGCAGGGTAGAAAATCAAGTTAATGAACTGTGAGTTGGAGTCCACCATTTTGCATCCCAAATTGAATTCACTTTGGGAGTATGCCTAAATCTCCCGCCGCACAATGGCTGCATGTTAAAGCACTCTAATTATTAGGGACAACTTTGTCCGGTTGGAAATCTTAAATTTGAAGCCCACCTTTAAATATTTAGCTACAATACTCACTGGCATCCTACTGGCAATGGTAGGAATACTTCACAAATACTTTCACAAAGTCGTCTCCCGTTGTAGTGCTATTGTTTTTTGTTGAGTTAATTAATTGTAAATACTGAATCATAAAAACAACTTTTCTTTTTCTTCCCCTGGCTGAAAAGCAATCAAATCCAAGGCGGGACTTTTCCAGTCTCAATCAATAAAAGATTAATTAATTTTAAGGCTTCTTCCATAAATGTGCATTTTTTTAATAAATGTGGAGGGTGTTTCACACAACACTTGATCAAATTAAATCTGAATGCATTCAGCAGCTAAGTGTAACAGGTGCATACCTAATTTTTAATGAGTTTAGAGCTCTTCACATGTTTAAAGGATCTCATGTCATCAGGTTTGTTTCCCACGTTGCCGAGCGATAGTAGCTGCTCAACATCTGGCTAATTTCTTATCACATCTAGCTCAGCTAATATCTCCAAAGCCAAACACTTATGTTGTGAGGACGAGTAATCTGGAAAAAAAATAATCTTAGTTGAATGTTTTGACAGTGATGGAAAAGATTTTGGTTGTTGAACAAACTCCTAAGGCTTTGAAAAGCAGCTATTTTCCCATTGTTGCAAATTAGGCTTTTACTTTCAGCAATTTGCTTTTTTCTATGCCTCTAATTCAGCATTCTAGTCTTTTTAGAAAACATATTCAAAGCTGTTTTATCTTTTCTTTGATTTCTCATGATTATCTTCAGAAAAACCCAAACTGGCTAGTTTGTTTTTTTGGGGGTTTTTTTCTGGCTTGATCCGCGCTGATCAAGCAAACCAAAACCCACACCTGTGTTTCTTGGCTCGCACAGCAACGGAAACATCTGTGGCGGCACAGACGACCTCCAAATGCAACATGAGAAATGACGGCGCTCATGTTTGATGAGGCTCTGGAGTCAGGCTACAGTAAAAGCTGCAGGTGTGAGGATGGAGAAAACCCGACTCACCATGTCGATGGACGACACCGGTCCGATGCTGTTGATGTAGATGCCCACGTCGATGACGGTCGGTTTCTCTGCAACGCAAAAAAATGGCGTTAATGGTGCAAACTTAAATGGATTTTATTGATATTTTGTGTGATAAACTACATTATGTAGCGACCATATTCATTCTAACCTCTGATAAGGCATTCATTTAACATTTGCACCAAGTTTCAAAATAATCTAAACCCATGCTACATTTTCCCTCTGATTGAAAACTATGCAGCGTTTTGCTGGACTGTCGTCAAGGTTAGTGCTACTGAGCTACAAAAGTTCTCGGGGTGTTAATACCTCGTGATATATAGCTGTCATTCTTTCCATCCTGCGGCTTGTATGTAACCAAAAAACAAAAGTATAAATAATCAAGTTAAAAACCACGCTTTTCATCATTCAGTGTCACCTTGGCTAATAAAGCCAGTTCATTTCCTTTTGGAGGCAGGCAGAGCCATCAATCCACCCCGAGAAGAAAGATTTACACTTCTAAAATCAGAGAAGCTGCGCTCTGATTCCTCAAGCACTCCCAGAGTTACCATGGCAGGTAATAGCATTTCCAGTCAGCACCAAGGATCTTGGCTAAATTTACTCTGCAGGAGCATTTGACTTGTTTATTCTGAAGCAGGAATGTGAAATAAGATGCAGCAGAAAACGAGCCACGTTAGGACAGACGGACATTTCAGAATGCATAGATGCTTTAGGGGAGAGCTTGTGTAAGGCGGGAGAGCAAACTTTTCATGAAAAATTCACCATGAGTCATGCATTATTCTCTGTGCATGCTTTTTTATGCTTTTCTGTGTAACCCATACATACTAGCTTCAGCTTATTGAAACAAAGCATTCCTATTAAAACTGCATCTTTGGGAATTAAGTGTTTGCTTCACTAATGTATCACCTAAATTAGGCTCTGCTCTAATGTGCCTAAACATACATTAAAAGTCCGTTATGTTGTGATTCTAGATGTTTATTCTTCCACATATAACATCTAATGGAAGTTCTAGTTCTACATTGCAGGGAATAGAAAAGGAGAGATAAAACTAAACCCCAGTCTTACTAATTGGCATCTCCCTTGCATTTCAATAGCTTGATGACGATCCAGCAACACACTCCAGCATGGCCTCTTTACACATCCTCTGCTGTAGCGTCTCTATTAGTCGTATCAAGTCAAACAAATTCTGCAGCATGACAGTCACAACGTGACACCTTACACATCGCTACCCAACACTGCTACAAGATGGATGCAAGTGATTACCAGAGTGTTTTGCAATGTCTCGATAATAGAATGCTAAGCACAATTTCAGACAAATATCATTGTATTAATTGGTCTGTTGCAGATTTTTCATATTTGCACTACTTAAATCCATTGATCTAAAGATATGAGCTACAGAATGGTGTAGTTTCCTCAAGTTTCCTGTAACTTACAAAACCTAACAAAGAGCAAATTTTTAAGCCTGAAACCAAATATGATTCCCCATCAGAGTACAAATGAAATCCAACCTGGATCACAAATTCAGACTTGCAAAAGCCACACTCTGAGAACATAACTGGGGAAAACAGGTGAGCATTTGGCTATCATAGTCGTAAACAATTGATTTCCAATCGAATCGTTTATCAGCCAGACATCTGGAATGAAGCCGTCTGGGATGAAGTTGTCATGTAATTGTGAGGGTCGGGAAAGGTTTGATAGAAACTTTTTGCCTTGAGGTTTCTTTAGCAAATCAATCGGCCCCAAGGGTGAGCAATTCGTAAAACTGTCACACCAGCTTATCTATTAATGAGAGTCTTGAGGCTCAACTTTCTCCTTTTTTCCCTTGTTTGTAGATAACTTCTAAGATTGCAGTCTCTTGAGCACATCTAAGTGTACATGTAGCGGCGCCTTGAGCACAAACCAGATGGCAGATTGCATGTCACAGAATGAGCAACACGATGTATTAATAACCTGAATTGGTGTCATTTCAGCTCTGCGTTGGTAATTGAAGCCTCAGGATTTTTTTTTCTTAATCATTGGATCACCAGCATCCATGGAGTTGTCTTTTTTTTTTTTCTCTCTCTGCTGTGAGGTCGTGGCTAGCAGAGCTGAAACGCATGTGCACATCAGCTCGTCGTAACCCTGGGGGTCTGTCGGTGAAGGCTTGCTGGGAGGTGTTGGTTCGATTCCAGCTGAATGTTCTGCTCCACTGACTGGGCAATGCACCATGGCACAGCACTGGTGTTTTTCTGAGAAACATCTTATTACTAAATCTATAATTTGAGGTCTATGTAAAATGTGAATCCGCTTTCTTTAAAATTGATACTTTTTTATTTTTGGAAACCAAAAAAGGATCAAAATGAGGAAACAAGGAAATATATTCCTCATTTTCTCAAGCGGCACTAATCAAATTAATTAAATACCAGAAGCCAAAGTTCTGTTTGCTACGTGACTTTTACTGAGATTTTAAGATGTGAAGTTTCATAACTGAACAGTTTACAAAGGTTAATTTAACCCTGCTTTTTAAACAGTACAACCATAACTTTGTCAATTATGTAAAATCTCTATAAAAAACAGGTTGCGGCCATTTATATTTCTATGAAATTTATTGGTCAGTAGCAAACTAGCATCTCCAGTGCCAAACACTATTTGGCAACAAACCCAAGTTCAGGCTCAAAGTCATTTGGAAAACCCTGGCACTGACAGCATTTCTAACAACGCATAAATTGTGGAAATATTTCCAGGCATGTATGCATGGTTCCTCCAGGGCAGGCCGGATGTGTTTAAACATGTGCAGGGAAAACCCCTGGACATGCAGCCAGCCCAGAAAGATAGATAAGCAGTGCTCACTGATTTGGGCAGCTTTGAATACAGCTTGGCGAAAACCTGGGGATTATAGAGAGCCAGCATCCCTCCTCTGAGACCCATTCACCTTAGAAATTGGGGTGAATGCATCTGAAAGACCACTGAAATGAACACATGTGGTGCAAAGCTGATCTGTTATAGCAAAAGCACATTGGCGCATATGGAAACTGGGACAACCTTAAGGGGATAAACCTAAATATACCCCACAATAGCTTATCAGTGCAGATGATGGCAGTGTTTATCCCCAGATGATGTGCTTTACGGATAGATGGATAGATTTCTAGAAAGGAATCACCTCAGTCCAGTGCCTTTAGCATCTGCTTGTTGGACATAAAGCATTTCAGCTCTGCTTAGTTTCATGTGTCATCATATAATGGTAATTATAGCAATTATTTTCTTTATCGAATGACTCGTTTTGCCGTCTTCATCTCTGAGATGTGAGAATGCTCTTCAAAGGAAATCAACCTCTTTCCCATATGTGCAGACAATGAAACATCCACCTATACATCTTCCTGTTAACCTCAATTTTACACTCATACAGGAGAAACTTTCATCCACAGAGCGCATATTATTTCTTTGTCATCCTCTGTGTGTTCCCATCCTCCTCCTCCTCCTTTTCTCCTTCCTTGTCTTGTTTTCCAGAAAAGCCAGACAGCTCCCATCTGTATTATCAAATCACCTTGTGGGGCTCGATTAGGAGGAAAGACCCTCATGCCTGCTTGGCCCGGCTGGCATGACGAATGCATTACGCATTGTCAAGCCCGGCTAACCTCGTGTGTGCATGCTGATGCACAGATCCCAGCTGAGCGCTAAAGCTCCCATATGCTCCGTTTCCCGGGATCGGTGCATGGAATACGAGGGACCTCGGCAGGCTGCCGGATTCACCACAGAGGGGGGAAGCCCCGGTGTCTTCAGTGGCTGTTTGGACGCAAATGTGCTGGAAAATAATTTATTGCTTTGCGTTGAGTAAAAGCCATCTACAGTGCAGTGTCTTCAAGCTGTTTGCTGCTGGTGATGTCTTCAGAAGACATTGTTCTGACAAAGACATTTGCGCTCACTGAGGCGTACAGTTCATCGGGACTCGGCCATCTTGTGGCTCTGGTGGTTACTGCGCTTATAAAACAAAGACAGCATCATTTTACTTAACTTTTTAATCAGCCCTGATGTCAAAGCAACTAATCAGAATCAGGCCAAGATTGATGAGTTTTAGTGTTGGTCTTTTGATGATAAGTTTTAAGGATCTGGTCTGTACATATGTCTTTTAAATAATGACCCCATTTAATGAAAAAAAGGCATCCAAACGAAAAGAAACTGCATTTTGTCAAGCTGAAACATGAAAGTGCAATACTACTCGACAACCAGATCAAGCCAGTGTGTTGCACTGAAGAAGTGGAGAAAAAGTGAATGTTGATGGGTCACAAAAAGAAAAAAGAAAAACCACAGAGCATTTAATTTCAAACCGAAATAGTTGGATACTTATTGGAACAATTACTGCTTTAACTTTCTTGATGCTTGTTATTCTAATCATGACAAATATGTTTTTGTGTGATTCTGCCCAGCCAAACCTAAATTCAGCTCTTGAGGCAGCTGCCTGAAGAGTGTGGATAATTTTTTTATTTATTAAACCAAAAGGAACCGATAAATGGAAGCAGTTTATTGCCAAGGATTGAAGAATTAACTTTGACATGAAGAACATATGTATGCGGTAAAAGCAGGAACAAGAATCTGGCAATGAAAAAAACAAGAGCGTAGATAATTAGGATGCAATGACTCATGTGAGGGAGACGAGTAGCAATGAAAAGTAAATCCAGGTGTGCAACAAAGCAAGAAAACAGGACTAAACTTCACAAGGTAAAAAGAAGTGAAGCTTCTCGACAACAATGCTAGCTAAAGTGATTAAAATACCTACTGCTTTAACAACGTGCTAAGTCCAAAAAAAAATCCAGAAACTTTAACCAAAACATAAATTAATTTAGATCCTTCTACCAATCTTTAACTACAGCCTCCATTCATGCATCAAAAACATTCACCTAAAACAAGTTCAGTTTTTTATTCAAATATAAACTTTTAAATAAAAACCTCTTTAAAAAACATCATAAAATTTGTTTAAACGCCAATATACATATCAATGAAGAACTCAATATTTTTAAATTTCAAATACTGTATTTGAAACACAAAGGTTAATCTTTACACAAAATATGAGTTAGTGGATTTAACAGCATTTCTGAGATGCCAGAGATGGAAGCTCTTGAAATGTGTCCCTCTTCTCTTTCCATACATTCACCATTTTTTGAAAAACTTGACGCCAACGATGCAAACAGAATTTACTACAAACTCACAAACAAGAAAATCCCTTTTGACTCAAAGTAATTCTACTAAGTTCACTGTAAACCAACCATCATTTAGTAAAAGTTTCAAGTTTTACGTTCAAATAAGGATAAATAGGACATTTGAGGAGATAATGTTCATATTTTATCCTTATTCTGTTTTAGCTCTGAAGCAAGCGAGTGAAAGTCTTGTCGTCCGAGCAAATATTTGGTAGAAATCCAGTCGTCTCCAAATATTGGCCTTTCTCCTTGCTGGCTTCCCACCAGCAATCATTGACTCAGATACAGCAGCTATGCTTGCATAGAGATGAATGAATGAATAAAAGATTTCTTGAACCTCTGCCTTTTTTTGATATTTACACCACATTAAATTTCCATCAGATACTTAACTCACCCACACCGTGAAACATGGTGGAGTCTAGAACGACATGAAACGAATCTCCATCATCATCGTAATGTCAGCGTTCGCAATATTGAAAATGTTTGTTATTGGGACAAAACAGACAAATATTGGTTAAAAAAACCCTCATATTTTAATCCAGAGAACGACCAACACACAACCGGAATGGTTGAGGTAGTTTGATGACCTAGTCAAAGTCCAAATATTCTGGACTTTGCTCAATCTGGACAATCTCAGAGCCGTTGAGCCGTTTTACAAAGGTCAAAAGTCTTAATCTGCAAAGTTGCTTGCTGCTTTAAATGCAGAACCTCAAGTTTGTGTTGAAAGAGTTCAAGCAGTGTGAACACTTTTGTAATTCTGTAGCTTAGCTTGCAGTCATCAGTATATATGACTATAAGCTTTTTGTTATAGCCAATATGGAGCCATTGAAAAATGATAACGGGAATGTACATCAGTGCCTCAGTGGTTATTATGTCACAATTTGTCCATAGAGTCTCCTTTATAAAATCCCTCAGATCCTTTTTGACATTGCTGATTATTCTTGTCTAAAGTACTTCACAATTAATCCAAGCCTATCTCTGTTTTCTAATCTTTAGAGAAATATGTTACAAAAAACCCAGAGATGGAATAAATTATTTTACGTTTGGGTCATTATTCAAGATAAAAATAGCAGTTCGGTTAAATCTCTGCGACTCCAGCTGCGTCACTTAAGAAATGTTTCTCTGCTTCCTGATTTAATTCTTAGCTCACCTGGCGCTGAATTACACACTGACAGACTTTTATAGAAACAAATGTCCTTAAGAAGAAAAACAAAAGCGCATTAGATTTGCATAATTATGGGCAAATGTATGTCTAAAACCAACTAATGGCAGTAAAATGGGCAAAATAGTGTCAATTTCCTAAAGTGTTCTGCAATATTAGTGAGACTGAGGTGAAGTAATTAAACTGACTTGGCATGCAGTCTGGAAATGGTTCCAAGCTTCTATTGGGGTTTTTAGTTTCCCTCCTCAAGAAAGAAAAAGCTGGCCCGCTTGCATCAGTGTGTGATCGTATCGCCGATGGCAACACTTGGAAACATCAATCAACACTTTTTGCACTTGTGAGACCGTAAAAGGAAAGCAGATAAAAACTTAGACACACTATCCGGCTGTAGCCCGTTCACATGTTGGCACATGTGCATCATTATACCGCCTCTTCCAGCCAACCTCCCCGCACTGTAACCATGGAAACAGACAGCAGCCATCTGGGTTACTATGATACGGGAGGAAAAAGTAAGACCAACAAATATGAGCCAAGATCTAAAGTTGAATAGACACTTTTTTTCTGAATGGATTACCTTTTTCCCCCTACAACAACAGCTGCATCTTTCAGTTAATTTACAGGCAGATGTGAAACATTTACTTCATCTCGTTGGGACTTAACCATTGGGGCTTTATCTGCCTCCAAGAAATGCTTAAATAAATAAAACGGCATGTGCGTGTGACGAACAGCAGCCATCTGGCTGTGCCATGCAGGATGAAGCTGAGGCTAAAAATGCTTTCCAAACGCTGGTCGACCCACATCTGTAATATTTCTGAAGCACCTCACTTCAAGGATGAGCTCCAGCCAGCCATCTGCGCCGTTCAGAGACACATTACATGCAATCACCTGCGACTAGGATACCATTTTCCTTCACATGCAGGCAAGGCCCTCTAGATTTCACTCCAATATACTCCAACTCAATTCAGCCAACACTTTAGTTCAGCAGTAGATTCAGAGAAGGTGGTTTGGAAGATTTATGTTTCTTGAAACAAACAAAAACACAGAGCTGGAGAGGTTCAGCATATTACTGAGGCGTTACAGCAAACTTAAAAGCATTGTCAAGATATACAGCAAACATATCACCATCGCAATAATATCTCAAAAGACAAGAAACATCCTATCTGGCAATGTCGCAATTGGAATTGTTTGAGTGCCAAGAAGCTCAAAAGGTTTACGGTCACAAGTGGAAAATAACAGCTTTTGCTACGAGTTCATAAAAAAAATAATAATAATAGAAATTGCTTTGGGTTTATTTCAAATGCAATTCACACAGACGGGAAAGGAAGGCAGGTGGGGCAAACAGTTGCTTCTGCAGATATACCAGCCCTGGTGAAACATGAACACGTCAACATTTGAATAACTTGTAGCAGAGCAGTTTTATTCCCACATTTTATACCTCTGCAACCTAATTTAAATTGTACAGTGCAACTCTTTACTGCTTGACCCTCAAGGCTGTGTTTTATGAGACTCAAAGAAAATATGCAACAGAAACCTTCACTGATTTTATTGAGATAAAAGGCGACATCGGCTGCTGGTAAAAACTCATATTCCTTTTGTGAATGCACAAATAAAAAGAAAAAAAAAAAAGTAATTTGAATCCCATTGAAAAGACTTCCCCAACGGACAGATATTGATCGACAGTGTAGGTTTGTACACAGCGCTTTGTGTATGGGAGTGCGTGGGGGAATGAATGAGGACACACTGTTCCACTCTGGCAGACTGTGCTCACCTCACCGAACCGATGTAATAGTTCTGAGACGGCAGGATATTTCTGCTCCTTCAGAGGTTTAATAAAGAATCATGTAAAGGGGAGGATCTTGATCCGTATGAACTCACACCTGGCAATAACTGCAAGCAGGGCCATGCTTGTTGGCACTAAGGAACTAATAAGTTTGCCTTTTCCCAGGTTTACTCACTTTCAGCCAATCCACTAAAATTACGTGAAGTT
The DNA here is from genome assembly GCA_903066815.1 of Brachyrhaphis roseni. NCBI lineage: Eukaryota > Metazoa > Chordata > Actinopteri > Cyprinodontiformes > Poeciliidae > Brachyrhaphis > Brachyrhaphis roseni. Next base: position 139,957 of record CAEFZY010074111.1, read on the forward strand.
ATTTTAATTTAGCTTGGATCTGTGTTGCAATCTATTGACAGGAAGCTGGGAATTAGATCCAGCTGCAAGAAGCAGTTAAGTCTTTGTTGGGCATTAATGTGACACATTTATGTCACTTTACACAACAAAGCAAAAGCGGGGGGGAAAAGAAAAAAAAAGTACACTCCTGTCACAGCGGGTGACGCTGTGCAGATTTAATTAGACTTTGTGTCCATCAGGTAAACAATGAATTATGCATTATTTTGCTCTCCTGATGCAGTCACAACAACGGAGTCCGCCCGATCCCAAACAAGTCGGTGCGGGGGATGAAAATTTCTGCTTTTTCAGACTTTCAGAAGAGCTGCCACCTGCTGACACGCGTTCGCAGCATGACACAGACACACACAGACAATCCCCGTTATTCTCCCTGCATGACATTAACTCAAGTCCCCTTAAAGTCCTCACTTTTCCAAAAGTTAATTGAAGCAAGAATAAGAAATGCGTCGCATGTAGTGTTGCTGCAACGGATTTGCAGTACAAACTGCAATGTGGCCGTTATTGATTGAACAACCAGTCAGGGTTGAACGTTGTGGAAGATAGAATAGTAACGAAACCAATCTGAAAGCTTAAACTTTATACACGTTGTCAGAAAAGTGCAAGGATGTAAAGTTCGAAATGTAGTTCCATGAATCTCTCCTTTAGTCCACCTCTAACATCTAATATTTTAAACATGATTAACCTGAAAAAAAAAATCTTGGTTGTTCCAGTGGGATTTTCTATTTATTTCCATCTTTATATTTTCACCTTAAACTATTAATAGTGCAACAAAAATATACAGGAAGCTGTTGGGAAAATCTGACTTTAAAGGACAGCGATGACCTAACATCGCTGTTGTCTGTAAGGTACTTCATCCAAGCATACTTGTGGGAAATTGAGTGGAAGGAAAACATGTCAAAGAATATGCTACACAAGCAACAGGATAGGCAACTTCCAGACTTTTGTGAAGTTATTTGGGAGGGTGAGACTGGAAGAAGAGTCAGAGATCAAGTTTTACCTAGAACCACAGCCAGGAAAAAAGAATGGGGCCTAAATATCCAAGAGGATCTTTATCCAACTAGCCACAAAAAAATTACACAACTCTGATCACTGTGTGATAGCAAAGTGCTTCCAGAAGGTGTAGAATATGCATTTAATGGCGTTATTGGGAAACAGCTACCACCTTGTTTTCATACAGCAGCATAAAGCGAATGTCCACAAGGGATTAGCAGACAAACTTACTCAAATTTTGGACCTAAATCTCCAGATCTTGTATCCAACTCAAAGCTTGTGGTCAGTTCTCAAAGCAGAAGCCAACAAATCATTCCCAAGAACTAATGACACTGGATTCACCATCAGTGAGGATTTGGCACATGTGAGACATAAAAAAAAAAAAATAT